>DWME01008189.1:0-11922 GCA_018244795.1 Parelbella ahira ahira
ACTCCTTTCCCTACCCCTTTGGGTAACAGGGTGTCATGATAAAAAGAAATATTTCGTTGAAACGTGAAGTCAGGTGGTAATATACTTTTATATCGCAACTGGTAAGGTTTAGTTGACAAACATGCTTAGACTCGACGGGAGGTTTTATAATCCTCAGAGGACCTGTATCTCCGACAGATCTCGGATAGGAGTCCTTTTGAGACTAGATAAAGTTGGTTATGGACTTTAGTTAGTAGAGCAATGATAGCCTAGTGATTTAGAAACCAGTCTCTCACTGCGGGATCTTCCTAAATCCTATCGCGCACATATTTAATATAAAATATGTATACATCTTAACATTAAATATAAATTGCAATAACGGTGAAGGAATACATCCTAAAAAAAACAGCACGCCTTAAAGTTCTGCATAATGTTATCCAAGCGATTTATTTATCCTCGTAATTACAAAAAAAAATCTGCACGTTTAGTACTCTCTTTAAAAAAATATCCATTAGTATTGTTTATGTAATTTGTACTGAATCCGCCATCAAATCTATTTCGTATTATGGTTTTCTAACTTACATCATCAATTATAATAGCCAACTTATAAACTTGTTTATGTCTCAAACAGAGGTAATGAAAAAAGTTTATTCAAACATCGCCATTAAAACTCGTAAGAACTTCGAAATAATTTAAATACACACTTCAAAGCTTTAATTCGTTTAAACGAGTTACACGTCAGTGAAAGCATCTTACACGTACAGTGCAAGTCACTTGAATTTAATGAAGTTTCATAATTTGACTTAATATAAAATTCTTAGCCCATTCATTCGTTCATTCACTAGCAACACATTTATAATTTACATGTAAGTGGCATGCCTGTAAAACTGTTAAAACAAATGTACCATAAAAGATTAACAGTCTCTTAATGATAATGCATTTTTCTGTCAAGAATAGATACATGATACCGAAAATGCTTTGTCTATTTTACTTTTACGAGTCTGTTTATTTTATTTTTTGTCGCGATTCAAGGGAGCTTGAAGCATCGCACACCGTGTACTTCCGTACATTTTTGTGAAGACATCGCCCAATTCGTATGAAAGTTTAAACTGTTCTGATGACTTAGAGACCGTTACCTGAGCGGAACAGACTCAAGAGACAAAATATTCTTGAATATTTGCAAATAACTAACAGCTTATACAATAATAGGGCAGCCAAAGTCGGATTAAACTAGCTGATGTTTGCAATGTACCACGGCCTCTGAACTTGGTCTTATTATCACTGCAACGTGAGAAAGGGTTTGGAGGTATTATCTTTCTACGTACAGTGTATTACTCACATATACAAGAACTGTATTAACAAACATACTAAGTATTCGTTTATATTTCGTCTATTTAACAAATAGGTCGCTAGAGCTTGGATATCGTACTTGTTATCGATTCCGTTAAAAAACAAAATGAAATGCAAATGGAAATAGAAGCAAATATATTTACTCTCGAGGTTTTGTGAGCGTTTGAATAATTCAACTCCATATATATAGTGGACGAAACTCAACGCGGTATCGATTCGTGCTTAAATAATGGTTTATACGAATGATATAATTTGGATTCAACTTAATGACTTTTTACTCGATCTATTAGGTCTTTGAATAATGAATTAATCAATTGATGAAAAGCCCGTTCAATTCCAATAGCAGAAATTTTCTCAGTCTCAAAACGTAATAAAAATGACGGCATTTAGTCATGAGTTTTGTTTTTATCTTCATTCATCTTCGACAATCGTCCATTCATTTCGATACATGCAAAATATTGTTAATTTACTCGTAAAATATAAAGTGATTGTTCGAACTCGTTCGTTCGTATACGTAAACGTAACATCACGCCCGTATCAGTAGGGTTAGGCAGAGGTGTGTAGTCTCATTAGTTATGACTTATTTTGTTTAAAATGTACTTTTTCGTCTACAATATAAAAATGTAAATGCTCTCTTATAGACCGCAAGGCTAGCGCTCCGGCAAGATGCACACACACAGCCACTACTGCGCCACTCGAGAGGTTCTTGGTTTCGCTCGATGTCATAAGCTTTGCTGTACGCTCACAAAATGTACACGATGGTCTTTTCTAGAAACGACTATAATACGAGGTTCTTATTAAGAAAATCGTATAATTAACAATATTTAATTATTTGTTCCGGTACGAAATTAACAAAATATTAGTAAAAAAGACAAACGGTGATGTGAAGAGGGGATCGCGACGACAATGAGAAATACGAAACGTGGAGGAAGTTTAAAAAGGGCGCACATAATGCACAACGCACGAACGACTCTAAAATTCGATTTGGACTGAAATTTTCTCGGACGATTATCTCTATGCGCTCACAGTATGACGGTACAGCACGGAGCATTATATACTTTACTTCAATTTATTATTATCATTTACTTAAATTACTTAAAACTTAATATTACTTAAAACTTAACATAAGGTTTAAATATAACACAATAAATACAAAGGCATCCATCACGGAATTAGTTTACAATGACCCAAACATGTTCATAAAATATATTTGATTCAGGTTAAGTTTGTTAACCAATGATAGTGATGCCGATTGTTGAACTTGGGTTCGAAGGTTCGATTCCCAGTCAGGAAAAGTATTTCTGGAAAAGGCAAGGAAGGCAAAGTTCTGTGTATAAGTATGTATATATTTATATCTATAATTTCACAATTGTCTGGTTACTATACCACACACTCTGCGTAATTTACCATCAGGTAGCCGCGTGAATTTGTTCACATTTTCATTAACGTGGTTGTTATCCATTATGTCTATAACAATCCACATATGTACTTATATAAAGATGTTGTCTGTGGTATTGTGGCCTAGATTCATATTGGAAGAAACACAAGTATTATTATTTTAAAAGTAAGCAAAAAAGACCGAGCAAGTAAATTGACTGCAAAAACAATTTGAGCAACAAAGAGAATTTTCTAGAAATGAATGGTATAATTATTTTATCCGGTGCTTCCGTTTAAGTGACGTATAAGCTTCGCCAAGTTTATCTCCACAAAGATGCACCCGCACGTCCACTACTCTCAAGTAGTTCTTGGCTTCGCTTGATGTAATACGGCTATGTGGGTCTCACGCGCCTTTTATGAGCGTAGGCAACTATTTTAATAGAACTTTTTTGCTAGTAAGTAAAGAAATTCAAACTACAGGTGTGGATATTACTGTACCATTACGCCAGATCCTCTGCGGAGTCGACAGAGACCACTAAGTGCTAAATATTTCTATTCTTAGAGACCTGACGTGCTTCATCTATATTCGTGCCTCTCTTCATAAACGCACGCCGTTTTTAGCGACTTCTGACTCTCCGACCTGTAACTGACCTATTCGGCAGGACAGGTGATATAAATGTAACTATATGTACTTGCATATGTTTGATATAAATAGATCAAGATAATGAAAATTATCTAAGAAAATGTTGTTGAAGCTATATATAAATTCTTCCTTTGTCTGAAACACAAGCTTTTCAAAGTGTAGCTCAGTTATGTACACGAACACGGCAACTACGCGTAATTAGCTCTTCTCTTTGTCACAAGTAAGTTTTCACACTATGCTTACACGGGGAGCAGTTGTGTCCGAGTTTACGTTGCTATTTTATTTTAAAATTAAATTTTCATTAATAAAATATTTTTATTGATTTTAGCATAAGAACCACGTTGAAATATCTAAATTTAATATTTTATTTTTCAATTAATTCACCTGTAGTGCTATTACACAGCTTTAGGTAAAAACATGAAATGTCTGAAATAATTCAATTATAATCTGTAGGTACAGAATTTAAATTTACCCGACCCAGAATTTGAACTCAGGACCTCCCGATGATATATTTCGTCTATGTTTTACTATTACCTATTAAAATTTATCAAACAATGAGCACAACAGCGATGGTATGCCAAATGCAAACAGGTCATGTGAAAAGGCACTATCGATAACCTCACTTTAGTTGACCTGCTCTCTAATTATACTGGCCTGTATCGGTGTTTCGGTTCACCGGCACAAAGGGGTGCATGGGAAAAATAATTGCCTAGAAACATAACGAGCTCGCGTGGTGGCAACGCGAGAGCTGAACAATTAGACGTACAGATTGATAACATTTATCAAATCGGCTGATCGGTGGAAGTTGCAAACTATTGACATTATTAAAATACATTTTAGGATTAACAGCATATGAATGATTACTTTAATCCTTTGTCCTGAAACTGTTTGATCTTAGTGTGTCAATGTCCACAGCATTTATGACACGGGATATTGCATATTTTTTGCATTTATTATAATTCCGTTGTCATTTTGTTATGAAAAATATTCAAAAGCGTCGGCGCTGCGGCGGACTGCTCATGAGCATGAGTAACTTTAGCGTTGTTTCTTTAATTAACCGAACATGATATTGCTCGGGGCGAAGCAGGGAACTGTTTATATTTTAAGCTCGAATATGCATTTACTGTTACGTAACTTGGCTAAGCTTTTACCAGCTCCGAGATTATACTAAGCGGAGTTGATTTCGAAATTTCAGACGTGCTTGTGACTACCCAATGAGGCATTATTACCGGATAGAGTCAGGTGATAATTAAAATTATGCGCTTCCTAACAATGCGTGCTATTACGGTATTATTAACAATAATAATTTTTATTGTGCGATAAGTTATAAAATTAGGACAAATGTAATTAACAATTACACTACACTCGTTTCGTGAACTAAAAAATTAATATTGTTAAATTCATAGGAAGTGAGTTTCCGCTTTCGATGTGCATATTAAAGTCCTTCTAGCACTATGACGTCACTAAAACCTAAATCTAATAAAATAAGGGACAGCATTAAACTTACTAAAACCCTTACTAAAATGAAATATTGCGAGCAAATGTTATAATTTCTTCAGTTTACGTCGACGGTGACGTGTCTCCTGAACACACTTTATTGAGATGCTGTGTGTGTCACTTACCTACTTATATAACTAAAAAAATATATGGCACTGTAAAAACGTACGTATTCCCGAAAAACTCTATCGACCTACTTAAACTAAACGTGGATCGTAGGATTGGCACTACTTCGCGGCTCAGTCGCCATATTGGATTAAATGTTTATCTACAAAGTAAGTTATTGCTAGAAGAAAACGAATTCAGGGAAAGTACAGTTATAAGGTTTCAGTATCTAGATATTTGGAATAGAAAAGCAATGACGAACAGCCTTTTTATCTCTGTCGAAAGAATCTACAGGAACTGACGTTCAATATATGACTTTATTGATACCACACTTAAGCAATAAAGTAAAATTAGAATGTAAGTAGCTAAGTTCTAATAAAAAATTACATCCAGATTTATTTACAACTTAAAGTTCTGAGTCGTTCGTGTTAATCATTATAGTCAAATTGTAATTATGTTCGGTTTCAGCAAACATTTATAGAATGATAATAGAAAAACATATAGTTAAGGCTTATGATTAATATGAGTATATTTTAGTTTATAGGACAATTAAAAATATATTAATGTTATTATCCATGGAGCGGTTTTTACTTAACAAATTAGTGAAGATTAGTTACAAGGACGGAAAGGCACGATAATTGTATAAAAATATAATTACATAACATCTAAAAAATTTAAAACGTTAATTTAATTTTAATGTTTTTAACATACTTGTTTATATTACATGACCTGGTGGTGTAAAAACAACTTAATGACTATCGCCTCGTGACTAGTTAGACCTTCGAAGTGTAACGATATTGAGTTAATAAATAATGAAGAATGTCATGTTTCACAAATTTCGAAACAAACATATTTTACTATTGTGTGATGTACAATGCAAAGATAAACGCTGCTGGGGTAGTCAAACGTCGCGGAAAACCGAATTTGTTCATTAATTCTTTATCTCGTACGAACACAGCAGTGACCAGTCCAATGAGTCCGGAGCAGGTATCTTAAGTTCAGTGAGCTGAGAGATTTTTCTCGATGCACAATAATAGCTTAACTAGCGACTATAACGTATCTACGCTGTATTTTCTGTTCAATCCGAATTAACTTATAAATGTCCACAAATTGTGATGTACCTGGAAGAAACATTATGTTAATACTTAATATCCTGAACGATAGAATAACTTATATCCTTATGGATAGAAATATTTGCCATTCGGCGTTCTCTGTCAACCCCATAAGGGACTGCTGTGATGATATGATAATAATATTATAAAATTTGTTTGGCGGTTTCATTGCATGTCATAAAAATATCCTCATGCTTACATGCTCTTTGATCTTGGCATATTACTTCGCACTGTGAAGCATTTCTCGAAGCGAGTAGTTGTACGACTTAAGTCGCGTTTTCATTGAACGTCTCAAACAGTATGAACGAGCAAATATTCGTTCACTATATTGAATAAGGCCTTCTCTACTCTTTGAATAAGGCCTATAGCTAGCAGTTGACTGAAATAGGCTGATGATGCTGATGATGATGATATTGAACCAAAGCTATCTTTATTCTTATTTTTATTAAAGTAGATAGGGATACCTAGTATTGAAAGTTAGACCAAACCCTAGAATAGAACTGATGATCTTCTCGTGCTATATCACAGATACCTATCTAAGAGTTTGTAGTGTCTTGCGTCTGAATGAGTGTCAAATACACGTTGTGAAGTTATGCATGGCTACGTCAGAATAGGTAGACAATGAACGGTTCGGCAGTAACGCGTCACCAGGCAAGCTATGAATGGAAAATTCTAGCCCTGAAACATATTTGGAACATTAAGCGGAAAAGTGGCCTTAACATGTTACCGTTGGACTCACGCCAATTATAGAAAAAACATAAATATTACACATTTATGCTCTTAACCGAAATGGTAGAACGGTCTACAATACTGAACTCAGTATATAAAATATAGTACACAGTAGCTCTATATCGCCGTCATATCGCTGAACACATGACTGGCTCGTAATCCAGAGTGGTTAAGTCTAGGGGTCTGTATAATGTAAGGGAAAGCTTTATATATACGGTAAAAAATGAAAGGTTGTAATAAAGTAATAAAAAAGTTAATTAACATTTGATCAATCATTTTAAATTTGAGCAATGATGGAACTAGCTAAGATTCTTTACTTATCGATATTTCAATTGGATTAAGTGAATTTGTTTGGTCGTTATTATTGAGCACTTTTTCTTACACAACAAAATACATTTTCACATTTACAATACGGTTTTCGTAACTTTCGATCTACTGCAGGCTACGACCCGTTGCAAATATACAATATATCATTCAAATATATTAATCAAGTTATAATAAAAGCAAAATATATATAAAAAGAAAACAAGGACAAGCTCTTCAACATGACGTAAAAGGTATTGATTTGTGAAATTTGAAAATGCGATTATTTTGGCTTATTCGTATTTTTTTTTTAAGTGTCACCAGTACTTCAAAATTCCGCACCGAAAGAGTAAAGACCTTCAATGCTACAATAAAAATACAATAATAAATAAATAATAAAAATACAATAATAAATAAATAATAAAAAATATGATAATAACATACATTTACCTAAAAAACTTACTTAACGCGGCAAATTTGTTCATGACGTTAATATGTCGAAACTTGCAAAACATGGAAAATTTTACCATCATTTTCATCGTCATCATCAGCCTGTCTAAATCCACGGCTGGATATAAACCCTTGAGGGGTTTTTGTCCATCGTGTCTACGCTGGGCACGCCGTTTGAGGGGTATCACTATGGTTTTATATCTGTGCACACAAAACCAAGCCTTCAGAACGTTTTGAAAGTAAGTTTTTTTTCTACTTATATAACACAATTTTCGACTTCTAACAGAGCTCGTATGTGTACATGTAATTTTTGCTTAATAATTCCAGTTTGTGAGATTTGTGTTGGATACATGCCAATTTTATTAGGGAGCAAGATTTGAGCGGGTTGTTCGAGCTAGTTTATTATGTGGTCGGGGTTGCAGTTTTAGGGGTGGTGTAGTTTTCGTGGCTGGCGTGTATGAAGTATGCACTACTCTCTGAATATAGTCTGAAAGTTGTATTAAGTGTACATTGTGCCTCCAGAAGCAGAAGCTATCAAACAGTATAACTTTCCAACCACTTACGTCGCTAGAATCTCTTAAATCAGTAGTATCAACTAAAATAAAAGGTGTCCCCGTCTGAGGACCTAACACATCAGTAGCCCATAATGAAACGCAAGAGTTGGTAATTATATACTGATGCAATATTAATATGAAATCGATAAGTATTTTATATATTTATATGTATTGCGATCATTGTATGGCGATTGATTTTGATTACAAATTTTGACACATCTCTCTGTTGCTCCAAAAAACGTGTGTTCAATGTTGCTATCAAAATTTAAAAACTGAAATTTAAAAAATTACTAAACATACAATTTTGTTTAATTTCTGCCTAGTATGTATGTAGAACCGTTTGAATTCTTCGACTACTTTACAACCCATGACGTCGTAGTTAAGTGGTTCCTAAAACATTATTAATAATAACTGATCTATACCATTTAATAAATTTCTTATTTGTTGGCGTTGTAGATCTACATGATAAACACCAAGGTTATCCAAGAGAAGTTGCTTCACACCGCCGTAAGCAATCTGTTGATGTTTCGTGGAATAATTTAAGTTGTGCCGTTGTTTCCAGCCCTTGACATTTAGAGGGGCTCCGATGTCTGTGTCTGAGTGGCCAGGTTCGGTTCCTGAAGTGTAGGCACTTCAACTACACTTTGTTCGCGTGAATTTGGACTTAGTGATGTTTTGAATAGTTTATATTGTTTGTTGGTAGGCGTTTTATTAATTAAACTATTCCTGTTTATATTGCTAGTACAATCAACTTGTCTTAATTTTTAATATTAAACATAATTATGGGTTAGTGAACAGTGAAGTGAATTATTGAATAGAATGAGGAAGGAAGGTGTAGTTATCTGTTTAAATATAAATAAATTACATGCAATAATAGAATCCAAAGTTTATTATTGGCGAAAATCACTAGTACCTACGTCAACTTAATTTTGTTGTAATTGTAGCTGTAACAGTTCAGCAACTGTGTTCAAAAAACTTTTTGTCAGGATTATTTTAAGCAAATTACAAATTGGGATACATTGCAAATAAAAGACGGGACTAATAGGTTACTGGTCGGGTTGAGTAACGGCTAAAGAGGGTTTATCTGCGAATGCATGACAAGTTACGTTTTATGGTTGAGTACCAAGCTTCAATCCGACGCGAGCACCAATAAGTCTCCCAAGCTCATTTATCACGCGCACTTCGTAAGAAAACATCGTAAAAAGAGCGAGGTACTTGCTTCATTCTGACTGTGAAATAAGTATCTAGAGGTTGGAGCGAGGAATCGCGAACAAAGTGGCGCCGCTTGTAAAAGTACACCCTGTCGGTTGAAGTGACAGCGGCAAAATATGTCTGCCGTCGATAGACGGAAATTTGAACCGAAAGTCGTGTACAGATTGGCTCCGTGCAAATAAAAAGTAGAACTTCAGTTATTTCAACACGTAACCTTAGATTTAATGAGTACTCCCGTGTCACATATCCTGGTTCCGCCACAAATTAGCGGGATGTTGTAAACGTTAATAAGTATCGTAATTATCTAATTAGTAGGTTTATATTAGTATTCGAGTTGAACAAGATATAACATACTCGATTTCTTTTATCAAACAAAATCTATTTTAAGAATTTTCTTTATAATTCATATTTATAGTACACGCTCAATATTTTTCCTAGTACTCATGATTTCAAAACATAAAATATTCCAACGTATTACTTATTAAGGTCATCACTCCATGAGGGAATAAAGAGAAATTTTTAAATCCCAAGCGTTAAACATATCGCGAGATGCACTTGTTTATATCTCTCTGATTTAGATGATTGTTTTACAACGAAGTCGCTTTAAATTATGTCAAAGCCACGTCTATATTGTTATCCCGCCTCGCTTGTCATTTCTCGGTGTGCAACACGACTAAGAATACATCGTGAAGAAATGTAAGCTGGAGAGAAATCCTCGGCGCGTATAAAAACGCTGATGAACGGCGACAGTCTCTCTATTGTACTAGTACAGAAGATTTATTAGTAAAGACCGCATCCCGTCGACAAAAACGGAGAACAAAACAAATGTGAAATTGGCTGGCCGCGGACAAACTGCCGCTGGATCGAACGCTCGCCAATTCTAATAAAGAAGCGAATTGGAAAATTGAACAGGTATCGGCTGGTAACCGACAATGGGAGGGTTTTCTGCCTAATTACTGATAGAATAGGTATATTGTTACACGCGAAAATTAGTTTTTGCTTCTATGAATGTAACGATCGATCTTTTCGTATTCAAACGCTTTTCTCGTATCGTAATGACGAGTAAACTTTCTAATCGTACCTACTGTAGTTTTTAACGTTCAAAAGATACTGAATATAAATGGCATCGCCATGCGTAATAAGGAAAAATGACGATAATAAAACATTAGTGTTACCAAGGACGTTACATAACGTACTATGAATTCTTTCTTTTATTTAATTTTATATTCTAAGAGCTTGTGAACTAAAAGTCGTTTTTCTTTCTCCCTGTAACTATTTGACGAAAAAGGCGAAAGCGTTCCTACGCTGACGCAGATGTAGTACCTGCGCTAAGCTTATGAAGTCAAAATACATATTAGGTTGCGCTTGGAGAGTTTCTACGTGAAAAATTTGTATTTTACAAGGAGAAATGCATGGAGTATCTTAGTTTGTGTACGTATGTTTTTACTCTATTACATAACTCGATCGCCCTCTATTGGAATCTTCAGCAATTTTCATACAATACTGAGTTGGAAAATGGAGCGGGTGTCGGTCAGTGCTCACGTAATTTATTTGATTTTAGGCTATTTCACCTAATCACGGGTGATACTGGTAGCAAAATATAGTGTGTATTAGCTAATGATAATTTTCCGCTTATTTTTATTTACTTTTCTTAAATTATTATATACTTAAATTATATGTACTTACTTACTTACTTACTTACTGTACTTAAATTATATGTAATTTAAATACTACATTAAGTATACACTATTCGTGTAAAATATGAGCTAATATATCAGTTCCTTATCAAAAGAACTGTACCCAGTACTAAAACAGCATTAAAGTTATGCGGTTGCGATGAAATCGACAAACGTTGTAAATAACTTGATACGACAAATTTTATCGGTACCGCTTTGAGCTAATTGTATCGACCGCGAACATTTGCGGTCTCAGAAGGCTAGTAAAATAAATGCTTTGCATTTAATGTTGCACTAAACAGTCCCCAGCCTGCCACCAGGCTGACATAAAATTCAAAAGCATCGTGCCTTACATCACCCTTGGGCGTTGTTCCGTTCACACAATGCCCGTGTTCCAACACACATCAAATAAATCATTATTTATGGCTTCCTGCATCGTTATGGTGTCATAGTAGCCTCATGCATTAACTACTTTCACATAATTAAAATAGGCATGTGACATTTTTTCCTATCTCTATGGGTTTAGTACACACAGAACAATGTATCTTAATTTTTTTTACGAATAACCTAACCTAACCTAAAATTTGTAACTACGTTTTTTGTATACAAGCGATAGTGACATATTACTAAGAAAATTATGTTAAACTTCAGTATATAGAACTGTACGGATATCGTTAGTAAAATATCTCTGGATACGTTATCACGAGTGTGAGCTGAATGAAGGTTGTAAATTCAGAAGACGTTTCGTTATTTTTGAAGTCAGCAATGAAATAATATCACGTAGATTTGTATTTCAAAATAAAAGCTCACTGTGCAGTTCAATTTGAAAACTAGTTCTAGAAGAAATAGTGATTTGAAACGAATTAAAAGAGCTTATTCCATTTGAGTGAAGTCGCGCGGTACGGTTCAGTCAATTGAGTGATAAAATAAATTCT
>DWME01008190.1:0-11922 GCA_018244795.1 Parelbella ahira ahira
AAATATAAGGTACAAGAATAGTAATTTGGTACGAAATATAATAAGAATAATGATTTTGACTGCCTCGTTGGTCGAGTGGTTGCAAGCGCGACCTCCGATCAGGAGGTCCCGGGGCCGGGTACTATTGGATTTTTCTAACTTAGAAATTCTAGTAGTAGTCTGGATCTGAGCCCGGTGTATGGCAATAGGCTCACCACCTATTCCATGGGACAAACGTAAGTGGTGAAACGTGGAAGTGAACTACATTCCTCTGCCTACCCCTCCGGGAATACAGGCATGATGTAACGTTTAATTTGTTATGAAATATAAAAGGAAAAACCAAAGTACTTTATTTTGACTTTACTCTGTTACTCACTATATAAGTTACATACAATAAGATTTTAGATTTCTTTTGTGTCAAAATAGCAGTTTGCGTTAGCGCCTTGATAAAAAAGTTAGGCAAACATATGTAGGTATGCAAAGGAAAATTTTTAAATGAATTTTGTGCTAGGGAGCACACGGTAACTAATCGGTCCAAGTTGTTACCGTTTTGTAACAATCATTAAATGTAGTCCGAGTATTTAATGGGATTTTAAAAACATGATCGGCGCGTTACTGACTAAGCCGTATCTTCGCCAATCCATACTGAAACCGCATTCAGTCAGATTGCATTTTAGTTAGACAGTTAGCGCATTCTATACACTGTCCGCCAAATAGCAATGAGTTGAAGTCGATTGAAATCAAAAAATACATAACCTATATACTGAAAATACGACCAACTTGAGTGTATTAGTATATTGCAGTAGCATGCAGAACACTCCACGTATGAACATAGTTTCGTATTTCTTGATATTTAAAAATCATGGGAATAATTATTAAGCGTAATATTAATTAATTAATGTACCTACCTAATAAAATCTATTCAACACTGAAATCTAATAAACATTAGGTAAGCTTAATTTCTGATAGTTAAAAAGCAAGTTTTTTTAATAAACAAAAAACAAATTATCGTCAGCCCACCATCAATATTGGCAAGCAGTGCGAAATAAATCGGCGCCATCTTGTACATTGTGTCGTGTAACAAATGATATCCTTTACTTAATGTTATTGGAACTGTGGATTTATTACATCGTTTTTCTATGTCCATCACATAGAAAATTACAAAAATCGCCGCCTTTTTTTGTATATAAAATATTAGACAATGATGACGATAAAAAATAAATAAACAAAACTGGACACGCTCGAATTTATCTTTTAGCAAATAAATTATTGAAAATGTTAAAATGAAAGTATTTTTTAAAATTATAATACTTATTGATTTTTTTACCATTAGGTAATAAGCTACGACGTATAATTTAATTTATTGCAAAATTGTTGTTTAACTTTTCCAATACTTACATTACGAACTACAAACAGAAATATCTGAACAAAGCTGATTGAAAATAACTAAAACAATCAATAATATCTTCACATTAATGTAACTTAATACTGGTTAATATAGCCATTATATATGTTATTCAGTACCATCCCGTACAAATTCAACATACATTTTGCACATAATAAATCATGTCATTGAATCAAGTGTACTTATGGCTTTATGCTATTGTATGCTACGCGTACGTGTTGAAGTTAAAATGTAAATAATTATGTACCTTAATATAACTACTAGTGACAAGATCATTGTCACACCAAAGTTAGCACGGTCATGGATATATGTGGAGCAGTATTAGGTACAGGACTTGGGTTCAATTCCTAGTGCACTTATTTATTCTTACGTTACTTGTATTTTTAAAACTTTTGTTATAACGCTAAACAGTTGATGAACATCATGAACTGATAACAAAGATTGGCAATTATGAGGTTATGTGAAAAGATTACGAAATTCCATCATTGGATTAAAGATACCTGAAGTGAATTCTTACTGTAGACTACTACTGCTTACTACTATGGACTATTACAATCCTTCGTATATACTTCGTTACTTAGAAACAATCCCATGTCATATAACTGTAAACAACAAAGGCCTATAACGGTATCATAGTTGACAGCAACTGTCATCAGTTTCCACATCATTGTGGATATACCTTTAGAAGCGACACATAGATGTTCCGCGTCAGTGTCGATATACCCTTCGAAGCTATATACATGTACAGAGTACGTTTCCAGCCGTCAGTTCGAGCTACGTATCTCATTGTATTCCCTCTTTTGTTTCAGCCGGCGACAGTTCATTGTGCGGTTCGCACTATCGAGTTACGATGGAACTAAGCTATAAAAGTTTTTGTTGTCTTTTTTCGAGTAACCTTTTCAACTGATCGGTGCTCGCTCGGTTTTATTGCTCCGTTTGTTAGCGAGTTTCGCTGCAGCTAGTAATCGATGTTCGAATTGTCTGGCAAAAGTACGAATAGGTATAAACTTGAACTGTTATAGAAGTAACGATGCTTGTTTACTTTTTGGCCACTTAACATTAAAATAAAGTCTGCGTGTGCGTGTGAGTGTACGTGTGCGTGTGCACGTGCGTGCGTGCGTGCATGCGTGAGTGTGTATAATCAATACATTTTTTGTATATTGATATGTTTCTAATCGAATTTGTATAAAACGTTATTTGAACTGTAATGGTACTAATACAAAAGTAACAAATTTGTTGTCGCCCAGAAATAACTTCTTTGTTCTTGTTCCATAAAGTTTATAAGCCAAAACCTGCGTCGTTGTATATATTTCAGCTGGTATCCAACAGAGCCAGGCACTTTTTTAACACAACCAGTTATGAGTTAATATTAGATAAATTCATTTCACAAATATATAGATTTCTAGCCATAAATTCAAGGTTTAACATTAATTACTACAATTACGCTGAAGCTATTTTGCAATAATCCGGTAATTTACGCATTCACGGTTAATTGCATAATAGTTTTAAGATAGTTATAAACAAAGGATTTCCTCAAATTAATACCTGATACTATAAACTATCTTAATTACAACTGATGTTTGCTATTACCTGCTACCAATATTGGTAAACTATTTAAACAGTATCCGAACCACGAACTCCATAAACAGAGAAAAAATTAAAAAAGGATTTGGGTACCAGTTATGGGTTCGCGGGTTTGTGCCACTGCCTTTGAAATCTTATATAAGGTTACGAGTGTAAAGTGCCCTTTATACATTATTTTAAGCATCTCCTGCTAGATTGAAGTATTAAAATAGTAGAACACCTGGTATAAAGTGGCGAAGCAGTCAGTTTTATTTCATTTATTTAGTCCATTTAATTTAAAACTAACTAACGAACAGCATTATCTACTGGTCAACGTAGGGTAATGGCGAAAACATGAGGTAGGCACGAACGAAGCCAGTAGAAATTTTATATATATCACCAGTAAAGTGTTTTAAACGCTATAACTTTGACATCGTTATTTCAAAGAAGAAATAGATTAGATTTAAAACTATTTTATATTCTTAACTATTCCTGTAGATAAATCCAATCCACACCACGGACCGAGCATCGGGGGTTAAACAAAGGGAATCAGATCGAAGTCGGCGTGTACTTGCGGCGGCGTTCAATTTCCGAAACCAGCTCGGAGCGGCGCCGCGCGTCTCAGCCGCATACGTGACATACCATGTTCTGTTACCAATACTTAACTAGGTAGATCCAACATATTACTCGAACTGCAGTCGGAAATTGCTAGAGATATGTAATAAGGACATCATAACATTATTGTTAAAAATTGACACATGACTATTGCTCATTATGTATCGCTTAATTTGGATTGAAAATAGAATTTACTTGGGTCATGTAGTGGAATTTTCTTTGTACGCTGTCGCTTTATACTTAGAGTAAAAATAAAAACTCTTTACATTCTTTAAAATACATTCAACTTCCCTTGAGGAACTAATAATGATAGAAAAAAAATTATAGAGAGACTATCTAATATACGTATGTATATCCGACTAGATTGATCACAAAATATATATAAATGTGTCGTTTTAAAGCTTTTAAAGTAAAGGATATCTGACCCGAATTAAGAATGTTCAATCTCAGGCGATTTAATCTTTGTTTTCTAGAATCGCTGGCAACCTATCTTCGTCCAGATCGAATCGCATTCTCAGAAGATCAAATTAAAACTCGAAATCTTTAACATTTTTATTGAGAAAAAATAAACATAACAAATAATATATTTGGTGATTATGTTGAGTGGACACTTATTAAAAATAATGATGAAAAGGAACACATTTTTGTTTATTTTCTCGATGAGACAAGTATTTATTCCTCATTTTGTTTTACAGTTCTATACACTGCTCAATTTTGTTCATTCCGTTAAATTTTGTGAGCGTGACTAAGTTGTATATATTTTTAATGATTCCACCAAGGATATTGAAGACCTCAAATTTTTTTATTAAGACGAGAACAGTGAAAAATGTAATTTCTAAAAACGGAAACAAATAGAAACGATATTAACTATAATATAATACTAAATGATTGCGTCATTAGCAACAAATACAAAAAAATGAGTTCCCCAATGTTTCTTGGATCACCTTAAAATTATATACTACTTGACGAGCTAAAGCGATCTCACAAACAGTAAGTGAATCTGTTCTGAACATAGCAGACGATGTCCGAATTACCGATGGACGTCAGTTATGGCTGAAGCGAAGTTTCGATCGTTTTTGGCAGGACTAGGATGGCGGGCCAAAAGTTACCGGAACCAAAACTTCGATTCGACATTACTTAAATAGGATGCAAAACGTAGATCGAATTTTCAAATTATGATCCAAAGCAAACTAAATAATGAAATAAAATCATCAAATTAGAGTACCTAACCATCAATGCAGATCAAACATCGGCATAAGGATACAAGCATCCGGACATAAAATTGGCAACTTTGAATAAAAGCTAGCACTGCTACGAAATTATTTAGTTTACAAAATGTTTCTTAATGTAATAATATCTAAACCAATCCTAAAGGTTGCACCATCATTTGTGGGAGAACTCATATTAATAAATTCCAAACGTTGCCACTAAATTAATGATAAGGGTAAGGGTTTAATTGGGTACAAGCAAGCACTATTACTTTTCCAACAACAATATAACATTTTCAATTGTAGTTGATACACATTCCGGATTCGCCAAAATCGTTGCCGTTGATAATATCTATAAATAAATCATGGCATGTACATGTATTACACCACGTAAAGACATTGAATGAAACAAATACAAATCATTAATTACAGCGTCGGTACAAATCGGAAACGTTTTTATACGACCCTTAATTAATCCTAGTTAGGATTAATTAAAAATTGTCTGAAGAGAAGAAAGGCGAACAATAAAGGCACTTCAAACAATCGAAGCCTCGGGGAAATAAAAAATACCTTGCAGAACAAATCAGAAGTAGCTGCTTTAAAGAAAAAAAATCCCCTCGGTTTCTGTATTGAAAAATTCCCGGTCGGCGATCAATAGATAACTTTCTTCATTTGAACGTAAACTGGCCTCGATACTAATTTATGTAGATACCATACTTTAAACATAGTGTTTACAGCAGGATAATTTATTATGTCACAGACAAGCATTGATTCTGCAAGAGAATATCAAGTATATACTACGAGTATTAATAAAATTCTAAACTTTTGCTCAAACTGATAATAACATTATAACATTTCCGCTGGTTTTCTTTGTACCACGAACATAAAATGCTATGATATGAGTTTAAAATTGTAGATCATACTTTGTACATAATGTAGTAAAAAGAACAGTTACTTATTACGGAGTCGTCTCATATTATGGACGTTTAAAATACTTTTCAAATTTACTTCACGTGGAATATCTAAAACCTAATAAGCATCTTCACGGTTTAATGTTGGGACATAAAGTTTTTACTCATTACCATAATAATTCAGAGCGAGATTTATTTCGTGCGATATCGTTACGCGGTTCTAAAATGTGCCAATGTTGCTGATTGCAAAAAATACATATATAAGTAACAACAAATCAAAGAAATTATGACAAACCTCTCATGGGATAAAATATAGAAAAAAATAGCAACACTATATTACTTCTCTTCTTAGATAACTTTTCTCTGAACTGTCATAAGAAACTGTCACACAACAATACTACAAAAAGTTTTTATTTAATATGTGATAGGCCACCATTTGACCACGATCACGCCCGATAGGAAGTAAAAAAGAGAAGATATGACGTAACAGGAACAACCCCGTAACACGAGGGTGCAATAATTAACTTTTGACAACTTTTAACGAGATTCGTTGATGTTCATAATAGGTTTCTGTTGATAATGGTTTTTGTTCATTCATTTTCAGATGTATCGCCGTGCACATGACATAACTGTCATTACACACGATATTGGAGAGTGCGAGAACAACACGCACCTACTTAGGTATATATATACATACAAATTTAGACAAAGCTCTTAGATCTTGTTTATTTCTTTAATGCAATAGTATCGAAGTTAATTGTTGTTGTAGAAGAAATCTTCATGAAATTTATTCAGTTAAATTTGTTAGTGCAATAGAATGAACTACGGATGTTTTAAACATTACAAACAGTAGACGTAAACTAAGTGTATCCACTAAATATAGAAAACCCACTAAATACAGTGTATCAAACCAACGAATAGCTCATAATCGGAACAAACTTCATCAAAGGCGGCGTACTCACAAAATGCTACCGTTGGTTTATTTGTGAGGCCGATGTGCTCCCATCTTTAATGGACTATTTTCATAATTGTAACTGGAAAGTTTTAATGACCGTTTTGAAAGTTCACAGAGAAGCTTTTCGACTTGGATGTTATTGGATTTAGGAGCGGCTCCAAACTTGACTTTTCATACTTTGATGTCGCTGGATTTTGTTTTGTTAAGTGCTTTTTTCTTCAACGAATATTACTTAGAATATGTTTAAGCTAATATAAAGCGTGTAAGAAGCAACAACGAAAACAGCAAAAATAAACTAAGGGTAAAAAATATTGTAAATAAACGTAAGGATAAAGGTCAGATATGTATGAATGTCTGTAGAGTAACAAAACCATTTTCTTATTCTTTTGATTAATATCTACATCTTAACTAGTTATATGAAAATGACTAATATCAGCACTTTAAAAACAACGTAAACATTAAACAATCTCATAAATGACCTCAGAGAGACCGATTTAATCTAGATTTTTCCAGAAACATTTTAAAATGTGTTACTGGTTATAAAAAAGACTTCAATAATAGCTAACATCTCCAAACGAACACAACACCTGAACGTATACTAAAGATGACCTTTCATAACAAAGAGACACTTTCCATGATACTTGTTACTATTAAATTTTGTACGTTACTTATCTATAATCTAGCCTATGATATCCACAAACGCCACGTTGACCGCACAGCGCGTCCCATGTTAATAAAGCAGGAAATGGAAACGTCAAATGCACACTCAATTTGAAGTCCTTCGGCGAGACGCTCTGTAGCCTCATGTTACAGATAATAATACAAGTAGCCTTTAAACTATACGGACCGGAAGTAATAATCTACTTTTAATGATTTTTGTTTGGTTTGTGAAATAAACGACATTGATTTACATATTAATTAGGCAGAAAGAAATACAAATATCAGCAATGATTTGAAATTTGTCTATTCCAGATAAGGCATGTTATGTACATGCAATGATATATAATAAACCTTCAGGCTGTACGAGCCGGTGCTACTGGCAGTTTTTATTGAAATTGCTAGAAAATTTTTCCTACAATATAAAAGTAGGTATGGTCATATAGGTCTGTATTAAAATTCGAAAGTCAAGGATATTTTATTTTGAATATTTCATGTAGTATTATGTGGTGAAGAAGGTGTGTGTATATTGTTATCTACTTGCGAGTTATTTTTAGGATTTGGTTATTTGGGTTGGTATATAATGTGGTTGTTATAATTGTACATGGGTACTATATACTTTGTCATTGTAACTACTAAACTTTAGTTATCTTCATTAATACCCTTTAACAGTACAATAAATATTACAAATAATGCTAATTTTTATTATTTCTAAATATATGTATATCATACATATGTAGGTATATGCTTTTTCTCATGGAATTCGCCGATTCACTTCAATATGTCACGACAACATATACAAAATATTATACAACAAATTAATGATTACTCAAATGAAATAAGAATTACGAGTACGTAAGCGGCATTTTCGTAATTCAATCTTATTTCGTCTTATCCCGAGCGCTGTACGAACACAGGCAATCAGACACTCGATTCTCGCTTTATGGGACGTAACCACGCAAGCACGGAATAATTTATATGCGGGCTCGCTGCCGGATTTATGTAAGAACGGATAAGTACATGTTGCAACTATAACTCGAATGTATTCACTTCTCAGTTACAGCGACTAGGAACTCGTCTCAAATATTCTTGTAGGTGTCGTCTACACTGTATATGACTTATTTTGCCTTGTTTTATTTATAAAATTACAAGAATGAAATAAATGTCATTATTGCAATAATAAACGATGAAAGTACATATAAGAAGCAACTCAGATCTGTAATGATAGCAAAATCGGAACGCGGTACTCTCTGCCTACCTTGTAAGGGATCTGGCATGACGATAGAATAAATACAAACAATATATAACTTAATAGCGTGCTACTATTTACGGTGTATATTCACGATTACATGAAATCAGTTTAAAACAAATGCATTGCTTTTATAAGTATAAAGAGTATATAGGACTACCTTCATGTAGGAGCCTCCGTCCCTCTCGTCGCAGTGTCGTCTGATGTATCGTTGGCATATGTTCGACATTTTCCACTCTGAAACATAAGAAAATTGACTTATTACTTGGGGTTATTTGTGCAACCGATCTCAAACCGCTCACATGTGATACGTTTTACTGAGTTGCAGAGCGTGTCTGTGGAGAATAAGAAAATATTGTATGTTTCTTCGATTTAAAACGAAATTGTTTGATCGCCTTTCACTTCTGCGTTGTGGTAAAGGATAGGTTTCAATATATAGAGAAGAAGAGAGAAATGACGAGAGGAGTGCGCAGACATTGTGGTATCCAAACTTTGATAAATCTGTAAATTAATGTTCAGTTAACGATTTTTTTTTTTAATTTGGACAATTTCTTTTTACAACAATATTCGGAGTCGGAACGGGTGTGTGGTCATGTGGTGAACTGCTACGGTTTTAAATTCTAAACGTAATATCATGCCTGTAATTCCTGAATGGGCCGGCAAAGAAGTGTAGAACACTCCCACGTTTCACCAGTTACGTTACACGACACATCCCATCATGAAATTGGCGGTGGGCCTGTTACCATACACTGGGCTCAAATTCAGACTGCGTGCGTGCTACCGCTAGAAATTTGGAAGGAAACCAACGAGGCCATCAATTTACATACATATTACAAAACTACATATAATAAGCACGTATATATCTACAGTTATGTTGTCACTTCACCCAGTTCTATATACCTATAATATAGAACAACCCTTATATGTTGCTGACCTCACTATGAGCTCATAATGCTACGTCATATAAACTGTACATGGAGATACATAGATATAGTTTTAAGTGCTTATAGTACACGAAACCACCAACAGGGCCATTAAACGTGTTTTACTTCCATTTCCCGTGCGCGAAGCTAATAACATCAACACCGATACGTTTATAAAAACAATACGTCACTTTGTTTGGAAATTAGGTATTCCGTTCGCTTTCTATTCTTAGGGTCTTTTATAATCGAGAAATAGAATCATACATTAAACAAACAGTGTCCAGACAATCTATGTACAAGCCACAGCACAAGTAAACGCGGCTTTGATAGAATTACTAGAAATGGCAGCTGACGAACAGATTATTCTGAAACTCGGCCTATACATTTCTAACGTTTTAAACTGTTTTTTTTTTTAATAAACGTTTTACGCAATTATATACCGCCTTAAATTACGTTTGACTTTAGGGGATAAGCCGACTAGTTTGGGATCTATCCGAGATCTCGACAGTCTTCATATGTTTCTCTTGTCTCATTGTCACTCTCCTTACAAAACTCCGATATAATTTGATAATTTTGCCATTCTACCGAAAATAAGGGCCGACTTCAGTTTCTTAATGATAATTTGGAACGACTACGATCTACAATTTTCATATTAACAGAAGTGTTTTATGACATTTTTATCCGTCATCCATTCAAGGACCGACCATGGTCTATATCTCATAAATTGTAATAGTATAATGTTTAACCGTTAAAATCACCACCTTGTTTTATGCCATTGATATAAAATCACTGAAAGGTACGAAGTACTTCGCTGGTGAAGACACAAATTAATTCAAAAGTCACCTTGCCACTTCTAGAGAGGAAAGATTATATGACTGTACAGTAAACAGTGGGTAAGCCGCCGTCGACAAATTTACTTCTCGCCTCATCCGGAATGTGTAATCGAAGACGGGAGGAAGTATTGGATGCATGCAGTTGGAGTGCAGTAAACATTGTAAATACCGAATACCGCTATATTTCGATAAAGGGTTAGCACTCAGTTAGCTTATGTCCAGCATTGGACTGAAATATGATGATGGTGACGATAATGACACAGTTAACATCTATAATTTTTTTACATCTATAATTTTTTCCTTAAGAGGAACAGGAGAATTATTGATTTAATTATTGTATTTATTTAAGTCTCTAAAACCAGTAATAAATGTAGAAGGGTCAGATCTGCAAAGATTGAGATATTATGCGCTTGATACTCTCTACCTACGTCATAAGAGACATCGTATTATGGTATTACAATAATGATAATATTTACGTGACAATTCAATCATCTAAAGTTCACAATGGATCAGTAAAGCACAGAATTTTCTAGATGTCTCACAGTTGCCAGTGACTCCACTGGACAGTGGTGAGATGTAAAAAGAGCTACGGCCTAATAGAGGTCTGTCTAAAACACCTTTATATCACAACGCTGTAAAAGGGGGATAAACAAACACATTTCTTTTTTATTATATCTTTATATAACTTCTTTTCGAAACTGATTTCAGTTTGCAATGAATTTTTAAAATAGACAATTAGAACAGAATGATAACGTTTGATGAGCTAAACACAATATGACCACATCATTCCCCATAACATCAAAAAACAAAACTGCGAAGGACAAAAAATAGTAGTACAATAAAATATGAAAATCCCTGGTGCGTGCGTGTCACCAAGTGTTCCGTGGAGATTATGTCATTGCACGCAAACAGATGGTCAAAGCTCAGGATGGATAAAAATATATTTGCATTTTTACTATTCGCATAAATATAACTGAAGCATCTATGTCAATTCTGATCCCTAGGCGATAGAACCGTCTGCCTAGACTTTAGAGTATGAAAACCTATTTTGCATTTGAATAATATCTTGCATCTACTTCTATTATACAAAGAAAGCGATATATCTAATAGGTCTGACATAAAACTGGTTATTGATGTGACCAGTAACGATTTTATGTTTAATGAGCTTTTTATGGTTCGTAATAACAATTTATATATGAGTGTGTATGTGGAAATGATTTAGTAAGCTATCGACCGCCTCATTGAAATTATCTTAAAATTTGAAGGCTATACAATTATTATTGGCTACTGCGATTAATATTTTAAAGTCGCAGTATCGATGCATTACAGACATTATAGCCCTGATATGATAATTTATATACTTATTATTCCGAGTGGAAATCCCTATCAAACAGTGGAACAATTACAACATTGATTATGATGATCATGATGATGGTAATGATAAGAAACTGCTTTAAATTCTGCTTATAGGCAATTTTTTATGACTATTACACGACGATAATAGACTTAATAATTTTGCGCTGAGGTCTGGCAACAGACGATTCTGGCTGAGGAAGTTATACTTAGAAATTTATTCATATTTAAGATCGCGTGTAACAACTTCTGAATGAAATTAAAACTACGT
>DWME01008191.1:0-11921 GCA_018244795.1 Parelbella ahira ahira
AGTGGAGACCGCGTCTCGGTAAGCGTAGCGTAGGACGACCTCCGACCCGCTGGTCCGATGACATTCGGAGGATCACCGGTAGGCATTGGATGAGGAAGGTGGAGGACCGAGCAACGTGGCAAGCTGAGGGAGGCCAGCAGCAGGAGGATGTTCAGCAGTGGACAGCAATAGGCTGATGATGATAATATTGTGATTAACCTAAAGAACTTCTCAAGTTTTCTTAACTTCTTTTATAGACAAACTGCTATATTTCAACATTTTTAAAATGTTTTAACAAATGATCATGCTCGCACGCATTCATACATGCTTGTAGTTTGGGATGTGACTGGATAACACAATTTAGTTGTGAACTAGAACAGTAGATCCTCAACATAATTATGTCGAAAAGTTACCTTTTGTGTCCTGTGATCCCATATTGCTTTGTGTGAATCGAGCATTACATAATACAAATTTCTTATTTGGATCTTGTGTCACTGTAACAGCCATTCCGTAATAGATATTGTGAGCCTGGCAAGCAAGGTGGTCCTAATATCAGTTACACAGTACTACATCCAAGTTGCTATAATCATGTACATTAGTACATTTGATATTACATGATGTCCATTACTGGTCATGGGCCACCCTCTGGGATTTTTGACAATAATTTCAAAGTTGGGAGTATGGGTTGGAGACCGCAGACCACTAATTCTCGTACCGTTTGTGCTGCTGCAGGTACCCAGAACATTCAGCACTGCCTAAGCAGGCCGCAACTTATCACGGTCAACCACTGCTGGGTGTATTCGTCTTTAATGACGCCTTGGTGGCCCAACCTGGGGTCGGGAGGTGAATTGTTTCTCCATGCCCAACATGGATTTTAACTAATATTGCTTTTAAGACTTATGGGTAATGTTATGTGTAATATGCTCCATACCATATCTACTTCTAAGGCATCAATGAATAATACCAGTAATAGCCATAGTAAACTAATATTATAAACTACCTATGTATTACATAGGCAATATTATTGGATGTAAAGAGAATTTTTTATCAAAATTTTATGAAAATAAAAAGTATTTAACAAAACCTTTTCAAACATAAATTATTTTATTTCTCTACATTATAACCACAAATGAGATTGATTTTATTTATTCATCATTGGCGAAGTCAGCGGGGTTCTTGCGTGAGAGCCTGTGGTGTTCACGTGTACCTCCTTCATAGATCAAATATCCCACTAGAAAAGCTGTAATTTTAAATAACACGATTAATAATGATGGATCTCAATTACACAAAATAATTACACAGCATGATATTGTGTTGCATGACTGTCTTGTTGGTCAAGCTGTTGCAAGCGTGACTGTTGATCGGGAGATCCTGGGTTCAATTCCCGGGTCAGGTGCTATTGGATTTTCTAATTTGGAATTTCTAGTAGTGACTTGAAGTCTGGAATTGTGCCCGGTGTGTGGCAATAGGCTTACCACCTCCTCTGCCTACCCCCTCCGGGATTAGAGGTGTGATATTACTTTTTTTTTAATAATCATGGATCTCAATTACACAAAATAATTACACAGCATGACATTGTGATTAAAATTGTGCAGAAGTCACTTTAACCCATTCAAGACCATCAATTGCACATTACGTGTGCAATTGATGGTTGCTCGCTGATTCCAAGTGATGGTTCGCTCCAACGGACCATGTTCAAAGAAAATCATTGTCTAGAATGGGTTAATGGGTAATTTTTAGTACTTATGTATAAATATAAATTACAATTCAAATTCATAGAAGAGTATTACAAGATAGTCACAACTTTGAATGTTAAATGTCTGTGCCATCTGTCTAACACAAATTTAGAGAGAGACAAAGCAGAGTGAATAATAATATGCAGAATTGCTGTATTGGCCTATAGTTAAGATTGCCATATATCTCATTTATACTAGACTACTGTAATATTGGATCACTGAAATGAACATTCCTACTTATTTCATTCTCTGAACAGTGCAGCCAATGCAAGACAGGTGGAGGGAGGTGCTATAAGGGAACTTAAAACCGGTTCTAAATACAACTGGGTCAAAAATTATAAACCAGTCCTGGACTATTCCTAAAACATGTATAGTCAAAATGAACTACAATGATTTTAATAAGACTGCAATATAATATTCATATAAATTGATGCTGGATGATTGATTTAAATTATTATATAAACTTTTAAGAATTTAGATTTTTATTTTATTTACAATAATAAAGGAGCCTATAGTTACACTATGTTTTATACTTCTTTTTAAGAATCCCTTTCAATTATTGTACTGAAGATTGAACTGTTTTGACAAACAACATGTAAATAACTAAATATACATTGAGAATAAAGGATCGACAAATATCTGTCATTTATGTAACAATTTGTAACTATGAATGAAATGTTATAAGCTATTAATACAGCAAAGTTGAAAAATTGTGAAAACTTGGTATAAAAACTTACGTGGGCCTACCCGAAATACGTTCGAGCGGAATCTACGGAACATGTTGGGTATACCATTTGAAATAGCTCCTGCAAACGCCCTTTGCTCGTGGGGCGATAGTCGGTACGTAATAATACCTCTTATTTTAGCAAGTTCACCAAAATGTTTCCCCATTTTTGCACCTTATCGTTCGAGAAAAAGGTTTTCCAAGAAAATTTTACTGCAACCTCTATTGCATAACTGGTGTTACCAGTACTATCACTTAGATTTTTTTCAGGAGTACAATGGCACAAAAAAATATAGGTACACCAATGCAATCTACAATTTGTTTAAATCAGATTTAAGTCAAACTTCTACTTATACGTTAGTATGTTATATGTAACGTTATAATTGCCATAAATATAAGGTGCAGTTGAAACATATATTTTGCTGGGTATAATAATTTTCTCTAGATACTAAACATATTGACAACAAGATGCCATAGATCACCATATATGTCTTTGATTTATTCTGTCAGTGTCAAAATATGTACACTGAATGGTCAGAAATTTAACAATATACAGTTATCATAACCACTATAAATACACTGGTGTAATAAAATGTGTAGCAGTTCTTTATGCCAGCGTTGGCGAAAAAGTTCTAAGCAGTATTTTCTTTCTTTGATAGCCACACAAAAGACTTAAAAATTTACGATGTCGCTAAATTGTTTTAAGTTTGATCACAAATTTGTTCCAGTTGAAATCGATGAAAATAATATTTTCGATGGAATTTTAAAAGTGCTTAAAGTTATTAGACCTAACTGGGCACCAGAAGCAATTGATTTCAAGGTTTCTTAATTTATTCTATGCTTTGGATTATATTTTTGTACGGTTATAAAATATCTACAACAAACATTTTCAGATGTTCACTGATGGTATTACAAACAAATTAGTTGCATGCGAATGGAATATTGGATCCAGTAAAGATGAAAATATTGTGCTTGTCCGAATATATGGTAATAAAACAGACTTGCTTATTGATAGAAATGCAGAATTGAGGTAAGTGTTGTCTCATAGAGTTATCTCTATTTTTTGCTAAAATAATAATTAGCCTATTTATAATATGTGATAGATTGTGTGTTTTGATTTTATGAATTAGTCACTACATTAATTTAAAAATTACAAATTTAGATTTTACCAACATATTTCTTGTACATTGTAAAAAAATAACAAAATAAAAAAAAAAATTAAATAAAATGCTAAGTCATTAAAATATAAAAGATAAATTTTAAATTGATAAAATTATTCTATACTGTAGTGGAATGAAATGAACAATCTAAATAAACAATCTGATTCCATGCAGTTAGTCTGGAAAACTTCAGTAAGTCTTCTACTTACTCTACTTTACCCCTGAGAATGAGCATTAATTTTTCTTATTTTGGGAAGATGAGAATAATTGCAGCTATTTCATCAAAGCCTTCTCATGAGTATTCTTGTGAAATTAGGACACAAATCCTATTTCATTATGTCAGAGATGTGTATGAACACATTATAGTATTTTTAAAATGTTGAAGTTGGAGTGACTGGCTTTTAACATCAATAATGCAAATTACATATTGACATATTATATGTCTCACACTTAAGATTTATTGATCATAATATCGTCATATTGACCAACTCTGCAGAATGTTAATGAAAAGCTATTCAACCTTAATAATGTGTCATGATTTGTTGGAACATGGACAAGATGAGAGTATTGCTCTACAATCATGTCATGGTGAAACCTATGACTGATTATTGAACAGGATCTACGGGAGTACATCTATTTTGGGCAGATGATTATATTTAGAGAAGAATTTTGTAGAAACTACTTCAATCATGAAATTGACAGATAAATTCAGTTTGGTTCAGTAGGGTATCAGAAGTCTTGCCTATTTATCCTGTCCTATTAGTCTACAAGCTAAAAGTGGGTCTGCATCATATGGAAAGAATTATGCTGAGTACTTTTGTGGCATAATTTATTTATTTATTTGTTTACTCTTAATTAATATGATTTAAAACAAGCACATTATATTAATGTAATAATACATATATGTATATAACACCGTACCAGACATTTCATAGATTAATCATTTAAATAAAAATTACTTATAGATTTATTAAAATATATAAGGGATAAGTCAGCAAGTTCTAACAAGAATTGAAAGAATAAGAGAATTACATTCAAAATGAGTATATGTGGTAGAAAGCCAAGTCTATTGACATAGCTCAAACCATTAGCAAACTGAAGAAGTGGCAGGCTAGAAATATAATGTTTAGGAGCTGGAAGTCCTGATGGCTATTTTTTTTTAAATGGACAACAGTTTGGCAGACACCCCGCTAGGCATTCTTCAGGCCGATGATCTTAAGAAAATAGTATAATAGTACCTCATTGAGATTGGCGGAAGGTAAAGTGTAGTGACATTCCTGGTGTTTATGATAAAGTTCAGTTTGAATTGATAATTACATATCTAAATGTTATTATACTTTTATTTGTACCTAGATATATTACATTTAGTTGTTCTATTAAATTGTAAGGCTAAATTTACAAACACAACAATAACAATACACTTCATAATTATTATTATGCAACATTACACATTCAATTCAATGGTATATTATCTATAAGTCTAATAATTTCTAGTGTCACTACTAAAATATGTTTCATATTTTTGCTGTTCATTCAATACTGTCTGACACAAATTGTAATTTACAGAAATATAACCACACTGAATGCTGTAGGACTGGCGCCTAACATCTATGGCGTATTTAAAAATGGATTGGTTTATCAGTACTATCCTGGAGTGACACTTACTGTCGAATCTGTAATAGATAAGAAATTATCGACCCTAGTTGCGAGACAAATGGGGAAGATGCACAAAGTACATCTTGGACAAGATGTGAGTATTTCCATTTCTACTATTGAGATATCAATAAGTGTAAACATTCAACCTATCGTTAATGTTAGGGTCTGGAATTCAGGGTCTGGAATTGTGCCCAATGTATGGCAATAGGCTCACCACCCATCCCATAACTGGTGAACTGTGGAAGTGTACTACACTATTCTGCCTACCCCTTCTGGGATTACAGGTGTGATGTTACGTTATTGTTAGTTATCAAGGCACTGAAGCACCAGTACTCGTGGTTTAAACATCATGAGATTTAAAATGTTAAGTCTGATGCAATATAAGGCAGTATCAAGATTTCCGGAATAAATGTTTATATATTTAAGTCACATTTTATTCATTTATACTAGTATTGTTCTATGTCCTGTTGATATATGAATTCATTTTAACTCCATTACTTAAAATGTGAGCAGCATATAAGAGGCAAAGTAGCAATAAAAGAACTACATTATACCAAAACAGACTTTAGTTAAATCCAGATTTCCTTGTTAAAACATTGATGTTCTAGTAAAAAAGGGCTGACTCAGATCTATAATTCCATACTCACAACATGTCTATAAAATGAGGTGTGGTAAAAAAAAATACGTTTATTCAGCAAATGACAATTGTAATGTATAAAGGGCTACTGTCAATTAAAAAAAACTTGTTTCTAACATTAGATAATGAATTAATAACAGAATGCAAACTGACCTTTTCATAGAGGAATATTAGCTATATATATATTATATATATAAATATGTTTGAAATGTTACAAGTAAAATCTCTTTACTATTCACTTAGAGTTAGATTAGATTGTTTACGAGTAATTTACTATTTATCGTACAGTTTCCTGCTATCAGTCAAATTGGCCAATTGTACATGACAAATGTAGATGGAGGTGCCCTTATCAATTTAACTTGCTCAAGCCGTAAGTGATAACGTTTCCGTTCTCACAGTATCAACTATCAACGACGCAATTCTAAAATTGTATGCATAAGTCTTGTGTCAATTAAAATAAAACGCGCAGATTTAGATAAAAAGAATGCTAACTAAACTTTTATCTTTTTGTGGTAAAAAAGACTCAACTTTAACCGAGACCGCACGCCAAAATCGACTCAACTGTCCAGTCAACAAATGTCACTTCAATTCGTATTGAGCGCGCGCTACCCTCTCAACAAAAACGATTACAAAACTACGAGAGCTATGTTCGATTAAAAAATACCCACAGAAAGTTGAAAGAATATAGAATTTGAATTAGTCGCAGATAAATGGCTCCAATTAGTAATAATAGACGAAAAAAAATTCTGAAAAATGGAAATAGGTAAAAAAAGGTCGTATATATTTTGTATTTCGAGTTTTACAACAAAAGTATAAAATTTACTAGATACAATTAGTTTATTATATTATTCTACATTAAACATCCTTTCAAATGACACCAATATCTTAATATAAACATTAATTTTTCTGTTAATAAAACCATGTAATGACATGACATTTAAATCGAAGTTACTACAGGCGATAGAGTAATCTATACATTATGATAATTAATTTATGATGGATTTATCCGTCAAATATTATCGTGTTGTGGAGTAGTCGTGTGTATGGCAATATAAATATGTTGTAGGTCTGTGTTTTTGAATATTCTTACGGCTTCTATTTTACTGACTTTGCTTTGGTCGACTACTCTAAAGGTCGGGAGGCGTAAACTAAAACAGCAGCTCAGTCTTGAATTGTGCATATTATGTGTGTGCACATCGATAGTGTAACCTCACGGTTTTACTGGTTTTTACCCATTTTTGACAGCAGAGTTGAAGCGGCGCCCGTCGCTCGCCCTGCCGTGCCCTTTCCACTTTCACCTCTTGTACTGCTAGCAATTTGTCTTATTATATGTACATATGTGTATTGCATTTATTTATTATGCAGTTATGGAGACAATAATGTGTGTCTTTATAATCTCCATTATCACTATGAGTAAAAAGTACCTAAATAAAAAGTTGATGCAATTTATATTAATCAATAACTGATAATGCTCGTTTCCTAATATGTACCCTTTTTTACCCGTGCACATATCGGAGGACTGCTGTCTACTAAATTGGAGTGTTATAGTTGATATGTAGTTTCTGTAGCAATAAAACCAAGAGCAAACGTCAACAAATGCAAATATCGAAATGTAACATAAGACCCTGTATATTTATTTGTTCATTTACGAACTGAGGGCTGGAGGCATGATTACTGGCATGACTGAAAGCGGTTAGAGGATTATAGTGTTTCCAGCACATAAGTTAATAGTACGTATGCGGATTGCACCATAATCTTTTTTCTTGCAGATAAAAATGGAACCGATGTTATGGGATAAAACAGAACAATTTTTGGCTTTAATACCCGAACAGTTTTCGAGCGAAACTAAACAAAGCAGGTAAAACGTATTCATAATGGTATTATTGGATTTTTCTAATTTAGAATTTCTAATAGTGACTGACTCGCAGTCAATATTTTTGCCCGGTGTATGGCAATAGGCTCACATAGGGACGTAAAGGTAACGTGAAACGTGGGAATAAACTGCACTTTCCTCTGCCTACCCCTTCGGGGATTACAGGCGTGATGTTACGTTTTTTCTTAATACATTTAAATAAAGATTAGATTTGTTTAAACATTTTAATTAAAATTTAACGTAACAAACAACTTTTATACAACGTTGATCATCCCATTTTAATACGATTTTTTCAAAGATGAGACTGTGTAAAATAAATCAGGTTTTTTGCGTATTTGATCCTTTTTTTTTATGTACATAAGAAGATTATATGTACCAGAATTTTATTAAATTTTTAGATTTGCGAAAAGTTTTGGATCAGTTACAAAATTAAGAATACAGTTTGAGCGGCTCAAGTCACTATTAGCGAAAACTGAGAGCCCGCTCGTGTTTGCTCACAATGATTTGCTTCTAGGAAACGTGATCTACAATGAATCGCAAGGAACAGTGTCTTTTATTGATTATGAATACGCCGCTTATAATTATCAGGCGTTCGATATAGCAAATCATTTTAACGAATTCGTAGGTAAGTTGATTTGGACTAAGTTCACTTTTAATTATAACTGTCACTTAGTATCTTAATGTTAGTAATAAATTTGTTTTTCTTTCCAGGCTTATCAATCGATGATATTGATTATCGCAGATATCCCAATAAAGAATTTCAGGTAGCATGGATTAGGACATATCTAACTGAATATTTGGAAGGTTGTTCACCGTCAAGTTTACTTATAGAAAAAGTTTATAAAGAAGTTCAACAGATGGCACTGGCATCTCATTTCTTCTGGGGGATATGGTCTCTCGTTCAGTACGAACTGTCAGACATTGATTTTGATTTCGGAAAGTGAGTGAAATAGTCCTCATTGGCTGTATTAAAGCCTGTTTAGTGTCGTGTGGTTAAAATATTGTGTTTTGGTGACCTATAAGTATATTTCTGTGTGCGTTATTTCACGGTGCTTTAACTCTCTTCTCCCCTAAACTTTACCTCTAATATGTATTTATGTTTAAGTCAAATAAAAAAAAGGATATTTATTCAAAGTAAATTATATAAAACGTAAGGTTTTATAAAGTTCTCTTGTAAATTAAGTAATATTCCTTTGTAATGGTTACAATGTTTGTAATGTACAATGTTTACGTCAGTATCAAAATATGCATCGTAGGTGTCAAGTACCCAATCAAACAAAGTTACGTTTATGTGGTGCAAGTCGCATTTTGTCTTTTTTTTATTTTTACTTATAAAATGTTATCCTTTTCAGGTACGCTGAAATACGTTTGAATAAATATTTCGAGGACAAAGACCGGATTTTCAAAGAACTTATTTGATTGATTTCCTTGTCATGAATTGTTAATATGTATGTATGTAAAAATATTCAATAAATTATTATTTATTAATTTTTGTGATTTTTAAAATTGTTAAAAACTAATCTGGTTACTTTATCTTGATACATCATCATCATCATTCATCAGCCTACTCTCGTCCACTGCTGGACATAGGCCTCTCTAATGGCACGCCACTGAGCTCTTACCTTGATACGTCACAATGCAATTAGTTCTAACCTAGAACTTCCAAGACGTAAAACCACTATTCATGTGACAGGATAAGTAATTATTATTGAGTAAATTTTTTTAAAGGCTTTTAGGACTTAAAATAACTACAATTAAAAAAAACAGAAGCTGCCGAAATATTTCGAGTGTTGTTTGTAAAATAAACATATAACATTTACTAGTGATGTACCATAATAAAAAAAGAATTCAGGGTAGTGTTATTGGACAAGGAAGAACAGAAAATAGTTTATAATTCGTTTACTAAGCTATTATTAAAAATGCACAATTATCATTAGAATGGTTCAACCATTTAAATGTACACAATAGGCCAAAGGAACCTCGTAGCAGTTTAACAAAAATATGAAACATTTTTAATTCAATTTAGTAATAAAACTAATGAAAAGACAAACCAGTGCAAGATTTAATAAACACATGAATGCTACACTTTAGTAACGTTTTTATTACGAACAATTTGCAGGTTGAAACATTGTTTTAGATTAAAATCAACACATAGATGGAATGTTCCTTGAATAGCCATATTCCAGTACCTATATAGCAATATGTGAAGAATATATTGTGGTTACACATTCTACTAGTGGAATTAAATACTGTGTACTGCAAACCTCTAAGAATTTATTGGAAACATATTTTAATATTTGTAACAGAGAGATCGAAACGCGTTATTGATGAAACATACAACGTACGCCATATCAGTTCGCGTTGTTTTTCTCTAATAACATTGACCAAGGAATTGTTAAATTACCATCAAATAAATGCTTGTTCCTTTAGTCTTGTAATAAGTCAGTGTACATTATCATATAAATATTGTTACGCAAAGTTATTTTACCATCATAGCTCAACGTTAATAGTCCATCTAGGTATTTCTTTCATCTAATGACAACACATTAATAAATTATACGATCGTAGACCATTTGGGTACATCAATACACAATCCAATAAGCACTGGAGGCTGATCAGTAATTTTATCCTCGAGATCGATCTTCAGACGTGGAATTATGTCAAAGCTTCAGGCGAACCCATGAAACACAATTAGTGAAAGTACACCTAAAAAAAAACCCTAAGTTAGAAATCTTCACACAGTGTTTCTATGTGCATTTTCAATTACGTAATGTTATATTCTAGTATTATTTATTTACACACAATGAAATGATACTATATATTAAGGTCGAGACAATATCACAATTATCTATCAATGTGTGTGAAATATAATAGTAAATGACGGTTAATGTTTCTTTTCTATAAACTCCATTAGAAAACAAAATTAACACCTTTCTATTTTATGACAGCTAAATTTATACCTTTAAAAGCTTGTTGAAGCCTTTACAGCAAGAAATTTTACATCTGTTAAATAAATAAAACGAAACAATTATTACCTCAAAATTGCTCGTTACATTAAGAAGCTAAACGTTGAAGTTTAGAAATCAAAAACAAAAACTTGCAATAGTACAAAAAATCTGTTAAATTTAACAACTAATGTTTTAACCTCCCGTAGGTTGTCGACTATTTCACATTAAGTTGTCAATAACTAAACGAAAAAGACAAAAAATGGCAAAATTTTTATGCAAATGAATTCTATACTTTATACTGACATCAGTGGTTTAGAACATGAAAGGATGACACGAAACAGACCATTACATCGCAATGAGTTAAATTATTCGATTTTAATATTCGAACTGAGTAGCTCATTTCGACCGTTCTTTCTAATTATTACATACCGAAGAGAATATATTCTAAAAAAACGCATAAACAAGCTATTTTTATTTTATTTGCAACCAGGCATAATACAGTTAATTTTTATTTTGTATAACATTGTTATGATGCTTAAGCATACAAGATACACAAAATGTATAAATTAATATATAACTCATATTGTCTAATACCGCCAAATTCACGTACTGTAAAATTTTATCAATTATGTTACAAAATTACAATTAACTAATTCATGACACTGTGAAAAAGGAATATATTTGAAAATAGAATACAGAAAATAATCAGCAGTTTGCATGGAATTATTGACAAATCGGTGAATGGGAGTGGTGACTTACAAGACTAAATAAATAAGCGCAATGAATGTTAAAGAAGTTAGCAGACCTATTCAGTAGTTTAAGACAATATTCTATAGCAATTTTATTACTCGAATCGAACGCGTAACAGTTATTTAGCCACTATAAGAGTGAGGATACACCTGTTTTAACAGTAAATCACTACCAGAGTAAATCTCGTGTAGGAAACTTAATTATAGCTTACCGGTTTAAAAGTAATGCTGTAATGTTGATTCTTTAATTCAAAAAGAAGTATATATGACATCTATTAGGGTACGGACTGCCTCGTTGGTCGTGTGGTTGCAAGCGCGACTGCCGATCGAGAGGTCCTGGGTTCAAATCCCGGGACGGGTACTATTGGATTTTACCAATTTTGAATTTCTAGTAGTGATTCGGAGTCTGGAATTGTGCCCGGTGTATGGCAATAGGCTCACCACCTATTCCATGGGACT
>DWME01008192.1:0-11920 GCA_018244795.1 Parelbella ahira ahira
CTTGGAAATTCATCTTGTATATCATGCATGGCACTGATATCTTTTGTAATGTAAAATTTGTCTTTCTACAGCACCTAAAAGATGTTATTTTAACATACCATACATTAGCATGGTTTTCATTGACCAGAGATGAACTACTTGGGAGAACTGAGTTGGAATGGGTCATATTTTAACGTGACTGTCCGAACATTATAATTCAAGTCTCTTGTGGAAATGTAATATCCGACATTTGAGACCTTAATAAAATATGCTTTGGTTTTGTCACTTGCAGGAAAAATGAAATACCTGCTGGTCGTTGTCTTGTACAAAGCAAACAGCCAACTAGTCGATATAATTGTTATGTATTTGGTTAGCAGAAGACCAGCTATATTCTTTCACTAATGTCCTAAGATAATAGAGAGCATAGCGTAGTGGTCGGCGAGCAAATTGTAAAAACAATAGCCTTATCTGGCGCGTGTTATTTCACGTGGCGGAGAGCTCGCACTCGCGCGGCTCTACGCCCGCATGCGACTCTATCTGTCGCGTGACGAGTAGCTACCGACAGAGCTGATAGAGTCGGAGAGACACAGATATGACTTGCTAATATTTATTTACTGTCATTTACTTGCTAATATTTATTTACGAATCATTTATTCGTTTTGTGTTGTCAAGTTAATAAACGCAAATATATTATAATCGTGAAAAACTGACATCGTATTGTTATAACGTTCAGATTGCATTCCGTCATTTTTCAAATTTATTTCTAAATGTGTTATTTTTATTTTTCATTATTTTATTACAAAATTCGGAGTTGTGTTTTTTATAAATACGCGTCAAATAACAAAAGTCATAAAATAACTTCTAGGTATTTGAAAACCCCAGTATTCATTTATAATTAAGCACACACTTACATATTTGAACAACCCATAAAGTAACGTAATTTAAGGTACGTAATGGAAGAGCGGTGGCCCCTAACATGGGCACATATGTCATAAAAATTAAGTTCAATCGTTATGCACTTTGTAATACCTACTGTGTTTATGAACAATAAGTAATTTCTTAATTTAATGTTAAAGTGTTATTTATAAATGTTAAATGTATGTTACGAACGGGTAACGTATATTTATTCATTCTTTATTGTAAATTAATGAACAGGATTAACAAAGGGCGAGCTGCCTAGTGACATTCTCACCCCGTAAGCTGTTGCCTAGTTTCTATGATCATTGAGCAGAGTTGTTGGAAGGTATTTGCAGCACAGAGCACCTCTGCGTAGTATTCTGTGGCGGGCGGCGCAGGTCGGTGATTCGGTCTGGGTGCGATTACTGCGCCACCTGTCACCTTTCCCATGGAATTTATAATTGGAGCCCGGATTGCGCGGATCGCTTTAATTGTATTCACGAACACCCGGATTTGCCCGCTTCGTATTTTATATATACCGACCAATCAGTTTAAAACAAGGCGCGCTAACCAGCGATGCGAAACGCTTATTAATTATTCCATTGGTCGTTTATTTATAATAATTTGTTGTATAAAACATACAAATGTGATCGTACAACTGAATTTTAAAATGTACTCTCGTTACGGTTCACTTGTGATTGTTAATTATCGATATTGTTGCAGTAATTGCGTGTAGTGTCATAACAGGTAGATAGCGTGGAAAGAATAGAGTATTTTTTCAAAAGAAAAAAATGTTTTTTTTTACTTCCGATTAACTGTCGTACTAAGTGGAGGCAGCCATTATGAATAAGTATATGATACTATATAATAAAGCGCTTCTAGTCATAACAGTGTAGCAGATCAGACATTAATTGTAACGTTAAGAAATTATAGAAAAGTACTCGCAGTGCTTCAGAGGTTTCATTGAGAATATGAACTTGTATATTGTTCAAATAAATGTTGTTACCGTATCTTGGAGGCTTTAAAGCGGTTTACGAATGTTTCAGCAAATTTCAGGAAAACTGTAATTTTAGGTGCTATTATAATGACTGGTTAAGCGTAATAGGCGACTTTAATTTAAGGCAAAAAATCAAATAAGGGTAGTTGTACGAAAAACACTCTTGTTCAAAATCATTAACACCATTGTCTGCCTATCTCAGTCCACTGCTTGACATAGGCCACTCCAATGACTATATTTATTCAAATAAATAAATAAAGTTAAGTGAAAAATACAGTTCACACCGAGGCTATTACGACCATTAAATTGTACGACGGCGTAGAAACGACCTTCCGTGTTGTCGTCAAATCATTACGAGAAATTTCCTAATAACACACGGCGGTCGATACACCAATCATGAAGTGCCCACCACCCCCGTGACGTCACACTGTTAACCACAATATACCAACAGTATATAAGGTGGCATTTCATATACAACACTCTAATTATAACCTTATTATTATGGTGAGAAGGTTCATTTTTATTTTGCGTTTTCCATTCGTCATGTCCCCTACTCGTAATTAGTCCCCATTTGTTGTAAAACGTTTTTGTTTTAACACGAATAAAATATTCGTCGGGTTCAATATGTACCTACTGGGAAATATTTTCTTACTTGAATCATATAGTTTGGTCTTTCAGAGTTAAGTATGTTTGGAAGACTTAGGAATTTTCATATCTGTGCGTCGCGTCATTCGACTTTCCCCAAGGTTGTATCTACTCGTATGTAAAATTTAATAACCAAGACTTGCTTTTCAGAAACCTCTATCAGTTCATGAGTCGCTCTTTTCGGAGAATAACGAGAGTAGTAGCAGATAGCGAATGATAGAAAAAGGGAAATATCATTCGGAAATGTCCGAATGATTAGTTTGGTCTTGAATGATTGATATTTGATATTTTTACTGGTCCTGTTTGGAGGTCCTGTCTGGATTTTGGAGATATTTTGGCGTGAGAATTTTCTAACAGAATGGGTTGGCTAGTATATTGGAGCTCTATCAATAAGCATATGTCCTATAATCATTAGAAGATTAATTTAGTCTTACTCTATTCTAGTCTATTTCTACTAATTCCTGATTTCTATATACGGTTCTGTGATGCTTTGTATACAAAACCACACTTAAGAAGAATTAATCGGACGTGTTAATGACGCGTAATGCTTGATCATTCCACTGCACAATTTTTCTGTAACGATGCTTTTTTCATACACATTATTCCTCTTATTTCTCGCTGATGCGCCCTGATGTCTGTAATCAAGGGTGTCTCGAATAGCTCATTGATTATTGAGTAATTTCTCCTGTTAGCAAAAGCGATAAAAAGTTTTATATAAAATACTTGCAAGTTTGATTTCCGGCAAGAACGTCTCGCCTTGTTCGTACGTCCAAAGTGTACGGTGGGGCAATCGCAGCGATTTGTCGGTGGGCCGATGCGTGAAATGAACAGATAGCCGCATCCGTCGCGGCCCGCGCGCCGCTGGGACATTACACTGTACACTTACCTTAGAAAATACCAACATAACTATGTATAATGTTATATATACATATATATAATATATATATGCAATTTGTAATAATAATGATTTTCGACCCTTTCATCATTCTACTATTGGAATATGGATTTTGGCCGTATATTTACTTGCAATAATCTAAATATTAGCTTAGACTATCCCTCAGGCTACCGTCATTGAGAGAGAAAGGATGCTTTGCAGTGTAAGGTAGAATGATTATAAAACCGTCTAATGTTCCCCCTAAAACTCTTATATAATTTGGTATTAAACATTTTACAAAACTAATTGAGATGTGATACAACGTAGAGATATTAGGTAGGACCGTATAGAATATCCTTACAAGTTAAATAGTTGTAACAATTGTGTTTAAATAAAATGATTACCAAATGAATGTGTCTATGTACATAAATATCATGAATTTTGATAAAAATTCATTTGTATAGACACACAAATCATAGTTGGAAGTATTTTGTATAAAACTTTTTATATTTACACGTCTTAACAGAAAAAAAGGTGACTCAATTATTCGCTCGTTCATCTTTCGTCATTCATTCGCTCATTCATCCATACATCAGTCTGTCTATCCATCCATTCGTCTGGCCATCTATTAATTTTTTATTCATTCATTCATTCGTTCATTCACTCAAATTACCTCTTATTTGCATTACGCTGTGTATTACGCTTCAGCCATTACGGTCATGTCTTAGCCATCTAGCACACGTGGTATCTCCTTTGAGTTTTCAGTTGCCTTCAACGCTGGATGTATACAGATAACCTTTAGATAACATTTAAGTACATCGCTTTTAATTTATTATAAGACATAAATCAATGAATTCTACTCGAAATGTCATAATAATCCTTATAATACGTTGTATAAAGACTTTTTGTACATACACTTAAACAAATCCGTTATTAAAGCTGTGTTGTTTAATCTTTGATACAATCTATTTAATTACGTCATATATCTCACAGATAACAATAAAATTATTACTTAAACATATCCAAAACTACATATATTTTACGTTGTAACCCACCGAAGAAGCGGTTTTAATGAAGATGTAGGTTTTGACATTTATTCATATTGTATACATTATCAACTGATATCCATTATCGTGGTATTTAGTGTAACAATAATGTTATATTGCGTTCTACTGTCGTTAAGTGAAAATCATAAGCGATTGGTCATACGAGGAGAAATAAAAACTGGTTGTGGTCAGTGGATACGTAGGTACAGCCGATACATAGCCCTCGCATCCAGGTGCAAACCGCACCACGGCCGGCGGTTCATTTCACGGTCGCTTCACACAAATCGATCGAACAATGGCATGTGGGCATGTCCTATGGAGTGCACTGTTATTTAGAACAAATTGCGGAGATGGACGCGATTTTGAGGCTAATGGCGACTTGGGATATAAAGCAACGATAAAAACCTCGATTCCGAAATGTGGGTACGCTGTAAATACAACTGTAATGTGCAACAACGTCAGATCGTTTGTGGGTTTTTAAATAAGTTGAAATTGTTTAGTCAACTATGGTAACTGTAGTCCTTTTATTTATGTAAAATCATTTGCTAATTGTATAATTGTGTGCTTACAGTATTAAGTAATTCTTGTGACTACGTCCTAGCGAAGCTGTAAAATCAAAGGGTATCTAGTCATAAAATAAAATAAAAGGATCAAGTAAATCGTAGTTCAGTAACATCGGATGGTTTTTTTTTCCATTTCATTGTATTAAGGTCATTTAAAGTTTATTAATTCGCCATAAATAAAGCAGCTTCAATATTACATCGACGCGCAAAATAACTAAATTTAATAATTACATGATAAAGCACTGTAATGTTAATCTTTATGACGAGTTATAAGGAAGCTTCAATCAAACGTTTAAAAACATCAATGGTAACATTACAGATACACGTTACAATTTAAAAAGGTATAGCTACGCGTGTCATTGGCGCAGTGGTGGAGATTTAAGTTGTACTTTGACAAGAGCTGACAAGAGAGATGGGCGCATGTGTGTTCAAGGTAGTATCACCACATGTACGCGTGGTCTGAATGCATCGGTACAGCCTGTTCAATATTAGTTGTTTAGTTCTCTCTCTCTTACGTCTGCAAAGAAGAAAAAATGCGGGAGGTATGAATTTGTCTTGTTATTTAAATGCCCAGCACTGAATCTTCTTAAGCGTAGCAGCTGGTTACCTGTTATTTAAAAGTTCGCGTGTTGCAATGATATCCGTAAGTTATTGCCGGCTGAAGCGGCGGGCGTCACGCGAGCAACATTCAGCTGGATTATTCAGAGGTAATTTGTTGATTAATATTTTATTGCCCACAATCGATAAATCCTTACAAATATCGTGCTATGATTGAACTGGTGAGCTGTCTATTTGTTTAATGTGGAGTATTCAATCAATATAAAATACAATCGTGTATTGTAGTACAGAGTTCACGTGTGTCAACTTTAGTTTCCCCTTTTCTCTATCCCATAAATTTAGTGTAAACATTAGAGTTACTTTAAGCCAATATTGATGAAGTTCAGTGATACTCCTTTGTTTTAAGAAAACATGAATCAATACATTAGTTATTATATTCATTTATTCATATTATTATTAATTATATCTATTATATTAGTGGTTACATCTATAAATAATGAAACAAGAATTTAAATTACACGTTCGTCATTTATTTTATACATTTGTGTAAAATTGATTTAATTTTGGATTCATATTTAGATTATTAAGACACCATAAAAATAACATCGTTACGTGTGTACTTATTGAATAATAAATTTCGTGTTTTTGTTTTAAAACATTTTTTTTCTAAAAATGCGATGAAACGGTCCGACGGCTGACACTTTAGTCTTCACATGCTCACAAAACAAGGTTAATTTCTCATTTATAATTTTTTTTTAATATACATAGTATCAACATAAAAAAATATTGTTTTAATACAGCTTAATACTTACGTTTATAATGAAACATGACAATAAATGAATATCATATTCATCAAAAGTGAACAAGTATTTTAAAAGATAAAGACAAAGGGAATTTCTTTGAAGTTGATTAATTAACAGAAAAACTTATTTGGAACGGCAAAACTTATAATTAGGTTGTCGTATAATATATTGCCGTTATGTCGTTAAATATAATCGTAAATAATGTTAATTGTTGTCATAATGTCATAAATATGTAAATGAAATCAACATTCAAAAAATGTAACAAGAGATGTACAATTGCGGCGTCTTGTATGAAATTAAAAATATATTTTCGCGAATGATTTCTTACAAGCTCATACGTAATCGCGATAAGCATCAGCCGACTCGGAACTCAACAGTAATCGCGCGCCGTTGGAACACTGAAAAAGCGTTCAAACCTCAAACAATGATAATGTACCTCATGTATAATTTATCAACGCATTAATGAAGCAAGGTCGTTTGAATTTATTTCCTTTTGCGACGTCAGTTGCTTACGCTTTGTTGGAAGCTATTATTCCAAATGAATGCGATATTTTTTAACTAAATAAAAGTTTGTTTTTAAAAACATTATTATTAGTATTATTAAATTTAGATAAGAACCATGCGGGCCGTAGTTCTGCTACTCAATAACAGATGGCGCTGAGTGCACTGTTAAATATTGTGTTCTGAAAAGTTGGGAAGTCGTTTTCACGCTAACCACGTAAACGCGGCGCGTAGACGTTTTAATAAAACTTTGTTTCGTGTTTATTCTAGACGCCGCCGCTTGTCTAGCGAGTCGAACCGAACTCACGCCGTTTCTGTTAAACTTATTATGAATTTTGTGAATGTTTTATTTAATCACCGTTATAGTTGGTTTGACCTAGTCTTAATAAATAATATGCGGACATTTTTAATCTGTTTAACGTTAATTAGCAGATACGCAACGAAACTAAATGTGGTGTACAAATATTAAAATCGCTTCAATCAAAGATTTTCAGCGTCCGTTTTCCCCCTTGTCAATTAAAACGACAAAAACAAACCAGAGATTGGGCTCAAATACAAAGCAAATTATCGGGCTCTGGTCGCACCTTAATTAATATTTTCCATTATCCGATTGCGAAAGTAAATGGAAATCACTACAACCCTTCCCCTAAAAGCTATAGCTGTAGGTGTGCGATCATATTCCGTACATTACAATCGTTATCAAGTGACGTTCGTCCGCTCGGATACCTACATTCCATTTCCGTAACACCACGAGTCAGCGTGTGTGCGTGAGGTTTTCCCGCGTAACAGTGTGTGGGTCGGTGCGGGGTCGCCGTCTCGCTCGCACCTCCGCGCTGCGTATACCGCTGTCCCGTGTCACAGATAATATATCCATAACAACATGTATACGCTGTTTAGAAGTCCATTATTGTGTACTTAGCGGTGTTTTGTAAATGTCCTCGTTTGCGAATGTTTCGGTATTCGAAAAGACGAATTGTTTTCTAAATTTTGACGCTTCATAGCAAGTTTGTGTTGTACGTGAACTGTGCGATGAACTCGATGCGTACGTTCGGAAATTGGTGAGATGCTTGTAAGCCACGTTCGCTCTCATTCATGGAATCGTACAAATTTTCACGGGTTTTTTATGAGCGCCTAATACGAATATCTCCATAAATCGCTTACTGAAATTTATTGCACATCTAGCTTTACAACGTCGGATATTTGTGTTACCGGAGGTAGGTATATTTGTGTGTAGTTCTGTTTAAGGTTACGGCTTAGATTGGTAGTAAGTACGTACTGTGATAAAAAAAAGCGGAACGGCATTTGGGAGCCGCGTTTTGTACGTGTTATGATAAATATAATTAATTAATGAAGAGTCAACGACTCTATTAATATTGTAGCGTTAATATTTATTGTTATATAATTAAATGCTAATTAGCGTTGAGTGAATGAAATCACTCAGTTGCTGGCATTAGCATATCAAACAAAAAATGAGTACTATCGGTAGGTAATAATTTATCTCATGAGAATAACTTTGTATAATTTCATTGAAATGCGAATACGAGTCATTCACTTAATGTTATTGTAACTCGTATCATCTTGCTGTCTACTTTTAATAACTTTATTTGATAATAGACGATAAAGAATATGTAATTTTTTCCTATATCATTTGTAAGTCAAATCTCTTAAAAGGATTAGTACTTAAGACTTATGTACCTACCTATCTTAGAGTTTTGATAGTGAACAGTTGCATTAATGAAAAGTAAGAAACTACGTGTTAAAAGGTTTAAGACACTATGTTGAATAACTAGACATTAAAATGAAAGAATATGTCTTTTTTCTACATATATCAAAGCATTATGCCATTTATATAATGATTGAAAATACGACAATAATACCTAGTGGGTACTATGCAAGCGTGTCAACATAATAATAATACATTTAATAAAAACGATAGAAGATATCGTTATAGGGGTTCCAAAATTTGATTTTCATTAAAAATATATATAATCGATAAGTGAATTTCTGATTACATAGTGAACTGAACTGAACTTGAGCGAGTTGTCCGGCGCGGACGCGGCGAGCAGAACCAGCCGGCCGGTGTCAATAAAAAATGTAAAATCCTAGTCGGTGTGACATAGAGTTGTAGAGCGGAGTAGACCAGAGATCCATAGCGAGTTATCATTGAATGACCAATCATACAGAATGGATGGAGGCAGTCGGGGGAGGCGGTGGGCGGCGCCGCGCATGCGTCCCGTTGCCAAGACGACGGCACGTAGCCCTGGCGCTGTGTGCGTGACCGACGTGGACCGCCACGTGTTGATGCTTGACAAGTCCTTAAATTTAAAACGTCACTACGACATTTTGTTGTAGACTAATTTATTCTTGTTGTCACTTGTCTTGTACATACTGATGGATAGCATCTTGCATAGAATAATTATAAGCTAAGTTTTGTATTATAGTGTCAATTACAAAGCAATATCTTCATATCACGATCATGTTTTACGTGTTATAATAGCGATTGAAATAAATCATCGTAAACGATGAGGCTTTTTTTACTATCACTCAAACGTGAAAGTATTATAACAGTTTTGTAATAGAGAATATGAATTGTATAAGTATGTATGTAGATACACACCTTATCCTTGTTGACAAAAACGATGTAGATAGTTTTTGTCAACTGTTCTTGTGGTTTAAAATGGTGACGCTGGAATAACTATTTAATCATTAAATTTTTGCCTCTTAGTGGGTTTATTTTTTACAAAATAGTAAGTGTTATACGATGATGCACATTCCATTTATTTCCGACAATAGATATTCAGTAACAATGTAGAAAGTGATAATTTTATAAACATCAAATATGAAAACGAATACAGCAATAATCTTAATTTATTAATGTCCAATGCTTAAGTCTAATGAGTCTTAACAGCCATTTTTTGTTTATTTATTTTTTTGTTATTTGCCTAGTATTTTTATAACAGTGCATATTTAAAAGCTAAAATCAATTAATAGAGAATACAATATATACCGAGAACCCAGGTTTATAATACAATATAATTTTATTAATAAAATGTAATATAATTGTATTTCACAGAACGACACAAAGTATAATAGTTTTATTTAAAACTAGTGTGACTGATGGTATCAAGGTGACTAAAGTTACACTTTATTAATACAAAATTACTTTGAAATAAGATGTTATCATTACCTTATTATTGTCTTTATTTTCATCGCTGAAGAAAGAAAAGAGTGTTGAAAAACTGTTATCAAAAAATCTATACTTTTCACCATAAAATTCAAACGTAAACTTTTTATTACGCTTGCACGCCGCTTGCGAACTCTGACTCGTTCATCAATAATCCTTGTGACGTCACACAAGCCTCAACACTGCTCGGTCGCGCTACACTTACGTACTTACACCGCATTCCACCCACACACGTGCAAGCCACGTTGTACGTAGCCTCACGTCGCACACACACCTCCACACATCCTTCTACGCCCAACTGACTCTATCTATTTTTATGTGTATACTCTATGTCCGTAGTCCGTACGTACGTAAGCGAATTCCTTGGAGACCTGAAAAGGAATTTTACAAGGGAGTCTTTCTTTTCAAAGCAAACCTTTGGCTGTAAAACCGGGCTCTTAACCGTTATAAAAGGGAGTCGCCGCTCCTTTGTAGTTTGCATCCCGCGGGCGTTATCGTAAAGATGATGAAGGAATTGTGTTATCTCTATGAAGTGGAAAACTAAGCCGGAAGGTCTTTGAAGTGAAGCGACTACGCTAGAATTGAATATCTATTAGGACGCTGCCTTTGCGTTTTACAGTTGCACTGATTTTGAAGGTCGTGAAACTAAAGGCTCTTACACCTTTAGGGCTCTATGTGTTCACATATATTTTACTCTCCATTACGATATATACATAGGTCCATGCATTTTTTGTATAAAAGGGTCTCTACATTTGAATGTAAAGGAATACATTGAATATAATTTTGAATATATATATTTTTTAATTTAATATTAATAGTTACACATTCAGTTACAAAACTAGACACTGGTCATCATTGACCAGCGGTAATCATTGCAGTACATTAATAAATTAACTCCTTGCAGCTAAGTAATGTAACCGTTGGTGGAACCTGAAACTGCAAGAGCCAAATCATTTCCTGTGGAAGCGCTTCAGCGATTAGCAGACGCTGCACGACGCTGACCTGCTGCAGGGTCCGGAAACCGCGATGTGGTAAAAAAATCGATGCAGGAGCCAAATAAGAGGCATTGTGAAGGTCACGGCCTCATCGATCCGGCGTAGAAAGTGAGACCGGCTGCCACTACTAACACCGTCCCGCTGGCTATGCAGCCTGAATTAATCGCGCATATATTTGAATACATTTGAAGCGGCGCAGTTCGGCGCGGTGTCGTCGCCCCCTTAAGTTTTAGCGATTTTGTTGCGAACTCTTGGCGACCGCTGCGGTCTGTTTAGCTCCCACTGCTGGGCTTCACTCTGGACTACTGCACCATGCTACTCCATTAGTGCTATCGGTCGATTGGGATATATCTATATAGATTAGGAAATATACAGAGCTATATTGTGCTTACGAGTATTTATCACTGATTCTCTTATGGTTTTAAGTAGACTTAGAAATATATACAGTGTGAATATAAATCAGGGCGACTTTGAGAGTTGTAAAGTGCTGGGAATATTTATTAGCCCAGTATTTAATGTAATATCTTTATGTGGTTGTAAGGTAGCCGATCTATGCTTTTGTTTGTCTGTGTCTGTCAGCAGCCTTCAGCATCATCAAAATCGACTTCTACTCTTGTATTCCTCCACTGTTGGACACGGGTCTCTCTTAAAATGACAAGGGTTCAGACCATAGTCTATCAGTTTCACTGTCTTCCGCATATTTTTCTCGAGCTCTCAGCAGCTGGCCTAAAAACATGGAGAATTGAAATTTAATGTTTTAATTTTGTTTAATATTTTTCATTCCTGAGTAAAACACGTGTTTCTTGAGTGAAGATCGTGACTTGGCAAACGTAGCATAGGACGCTCTCCAGCTAGGTGGAGTGACGATATATGCAAAG
>DWME01008193.1:0-11920 GCA_018244795.1 Parelbella ahira ahira
ATTATTATACGATATTTTTATATTTTTAGTACGAGAGCCAGTATTGGAGTATACCTATACGTAAATATTTTCACAATAATACGCAAAATTAATTTTATTATATTAATTATTATGTTTATCGTCATCATGGGTTTTTTCCAGTTACCACAGCATTATGAAAGAAATACATTTCTATTACTTGCTCGAATGTAGTTACGTAGAGTCCAAGCTTTGACCGCGTAAATTTGGATTGTTGCAATTCACTAAAGTGACATAGACGAAGTAGAGAAGTGATTTAGAGTATTTTGCTGAAGTCAAACCTCGTCGTCCGAACAACTACGATCGTATGACCAAAAGCTGTCTTTATTGTTATGACGCCAAGTTTGACGGCACTGAGCGCCGTATATCTCTAAGTTTACAGTCCCGACGGGGTTTTCTACCTACCTAAATGTCTCTCCTAATACTAGCATGCTGATTTCGTAGACTTCTGACTCTTCTATCAACCAACACCTGGCTTAAATATTATTGAGTAATTGTAGGTATTAAGATAGATAGAGCTATGAAGCTTAAAAAAATTTACCTACATAACGTCACTCCTATTTCTTACAAGGATAGGGACATATTGATGACTTTTACTTGCTACGGTATTGACAGATTTCTTTGACGTTCTCTACATTCATTAAAATCGTCATACACGTCCGTCTATTAAGCGAACTTTTGACCTGAACACCAGCTGAGATGTGTTCGATTAAATCCAAGTTTGAACGCTTAGATCCGCCTCTTCCGACTCTACAATTTAAATTCTCCTTATAAATATGTTTTGTTAATTTAATGTCATTTATTCAAAATGAAAAAAGGATTCAAATTAAATTTGAAAATATTTTATCATATAAAGTCATGCTCTACCTTATTAAACTTTGTAAATGAACACAATGGCCACATTGATCTGCACCTAAAATATCCTAAGTACTATTCGTTGATGAAATAACACGTTATTACTATACCTACACGGACGACGTACTCTACAGTAAATGTTAATTGATTATAAATATTTTTATCCCATAACATATTAGTTTTATTAATTCATTGCTCTCTTTGTAGTTCCATGGACTGAAAGCAATCATTGGACCATTAATTTAAAATTATATTGTTTTAAAGTGTTAGATTACCTCCTTGGTCGAGCGGATGCAAACGCGACACCAATTTCCGATTGTACCCGAATTGGATTTCTCTAACTTAAATTTGCTAATAGAAATTTCTTGTAGTTCTTCGGCGTCTGGATCTATGCTCGGTGCACGGCAATAGTTTTATAAAAACTAGAATATTTTAAATAGAAGAAGTAATATTAAATTGTTAAGCACAATGTAGTTCCTAAAAAAAAACTGAACTCAACATACCTACATTTTTAATATGTAGGTACCTTGTACCTAGGTACTTATACAGAAAAATAGCGAATATTTTGCTCGAGCCGGGTGCGCAAAAAGAGATCTAAGAGACAGCAGAGATGTAGAGATGTGGTTGTTGTAATTATTAGATATATCACAAGATCAATTAACGATTTTGGCACCTTTGTAACTAATTATCAAGTCAGATAAGTATGTCTAATAAAAGCTGTAGAGTTACATTTTCAGTGGAATGTTATTTCTGTCAAGTAATTATGGCGTTCGATTCAAGCCTGGTTATATTATGTGAATGTGTATATATATACATATATGTGTATACGTCTTTGTGGTAGGTAGGTTAGGTATGTAGTTAGATAGGTACTTAAGATATAGGAACCTCAAGGCGGAAATGTATCTATATATATCGCTGTTTATTAAGTATCTATAGTTCTTCCGAAATATAGGATAATTTAGTTTTTTTTAATAGCCGTAGACTCGCATTCGACTACAAGATGACACTCTTGTGTTACATAACTCCAAATTGTACGAGTGGAGAAAAATAGACGCCGGCAGGGAGTGCCCCTCTTTGACAGCCTGCAGCAAAAATAATTTAGCAAAACTTAAAGAGTTTAACTTCAACTTAACCTTGAATTCGGACCCTTAGCGATTTCCGTACGCTGCAAAGAAATTCAAATTCAGGTGGTTTTTACACAAATAATGTTTCTTTTGCGACAATCCTTAAGTACCTATCTACATAGGTGTAAGCACATACTTTGTTTTGTCATTGTCATCATATATGATACGTGCGCATAAGTTATATAATATATATATGCGCTACATTCTACTCTTTTCTCAATTGTCATTGTAGAGGTCTTCGTTGTTGTGAATTATTACTTTTTTGTTACATCGTTACATCAGGTCTTTTATAGGAAAGGCAAAAACAAACTTTTCTAATTTCATTCTCGCATTACCTACTTCCAGGAGTTACTCTGGTTAATTCAAAATAGTCTGAATTATATAACAAAGGCTTCCATATTTTGTTGTGATGTTTTATATTAAATTTAAGTAACTGGCACATTACTGTACAGCTTTTCATAAAGTTCCCATTTACTATACTTACTTAAAATTACCTATAGGTATATGAAATATTTTCAAGCTATTCACGAAACCACCGACAAAACTCTATCAATGTTATCATTGTTATTTTCGAATACTTGTATCCATGATATTATTAGAGTAGTTACTTTGTATGTATACTTAATTGCTCTTTCAACATATTCCAGTAGGTACGTTTTATTATGGACTCTTAATAGAACAATCAGGTTTTTCTGTCGCTCTACAATTTTTATAAAAGGAACAAAATTAAGGTCGGCTTGTTCTGCTCAAAAGGGTATGTAGTGTGTAGGTATATAATATTAAAGGGCATCACTCAATAGCAACTCTGAAAGGAACGCTATAATAATAGAATCCTACAAAGCAGCTGCCGGAGCAAAAACGAAAACGCTAACATTCGCACCTTCGCATCGATTTACGTCACGGGATAAATTGAAGCCTTCCAGTATATCCAGTGAACGGACTGCCGGTCCATTCGCAGCCACCAGCTGAGCAAAAAAACATCCGCATCCACCATCCAGCCTCCCAGATTCGCAACTATTATCTCAAAGCAACCAATCCAACATGGAGAATTAAAACACGCCCCGCCATTGGCCGCCGCGAACCCCAAAGCTCCGCCTCCGCCTCGGGCCCCGCCTCTCGACTACGAAAAGTTTCCAGAAGGCTTTACCTACTCGCAGACCACAAGCTCCGGCGGCCGCTAGGCGAATGTCGTAATACGAGCGCCGTGACCGTGGACCGCGTCTTTCCATTAAAATCACGTTTCTTATCCGCTTATCACCGTTGCATCACTCAGATAACACCGTCTCTGTCCGCGAGCGGGACGCCGAGTGCGTGAGACAGAGACGGAGAACTAGGTGGCGAGGTGCGGTTGAGAAAAATTTATTGTATCGTAGCGAGCGCGGCCAGTGTTCGCCGGCTCACCTGACGTGCGGGCGGCGACCGATAGCGCGTGACTCGGTCCGACTTAAATTCGACAGCGAATTCCGGGACGCCTCCGCCGAGCGCTGCGCTCCCCGTAGTGATGTGTGTGTGAACCCGGAGCGGACAGTGGCGCCAAACATGATGACCATGGACGTCGGGATGTACAACAACCAGCAGAGCGGCTACAGCGGGGAGTACTACCAGCAGGGCGCGGCATATCAGCCGCCCTACGAGGGCTACCACGAGGGATATTACGAACCGTCTACGCACTACTACGAACCGATCATCCACGGGCAGGCGGAGACAGCGCCCGTCATCAGCACGGACACGGGCTTGTGCTACACCAACCTAGACTATGGCGAACTGCAGCAAAACTACCCGCTACACGCGCTGCCGCCGCACCCTGACGCCTTCAAGCACCGAGAGGAGCTGCCTCGGCACGAGGACATGCACATGCATGAACATAAAATCGACAACCACTACCTGGAGTCAAAGTACAACATGCACTTCGTAGACGAGGGCTCCATGCAGTACAGTCACACCAGCTCGCCGCTGCCCTGTCCAGAGTTCGACCCGTACGCTCCCAAGGAGGAGTTCGGCATGCGGGACTACCCTAGAGAAGGGGACCTGCACCTGGGCCATCAGCCCCACGCATCTCACGCGGTCCCCACATACAAATGGATGCAAGTCAAAAGAAATGTTCCCAAACCAGCAGGTGAGTACATGTCGAGTTTCCGTCATATATATCTACCTTATATGTATCACTGTTGATTTAGACATCTATTTAACGGCACTCAGTAATTAAATGATTGTTTGCTATTATTTATGTGTTTTTTTAAGTAGGTTTACATTATGACTTACCCAATATTCGTTGAACAGTGAGCTTAGGAAACGGTGAAATGATATTCTGTATAACGGAACTAGATGTAGGTACGGTATACAATCAGTGTATGAGTAAACCATGTATTATTATATATGGTTTACTCATACACTGTAGTTATTACTACGGTCACTTAGTAAAGATGCTTTAGATCAATTTTGAGTGCAGTTTTTGGTCCTTTATTATACATGTCCAATTTAATAGCAGTCATACTTATACAAATACAAGACACATTATACTGTATATTATATACATACAACAATATAGTATGTATATCCAAATATGATAATACATTATACTGTGTATTAAGTAAGTCTTATATACTAACCTAGGTTCTGTTTTAAGAAAACCTTTTTACTCAAATGTTATTAATTTAAACCATAGAGCCTTATTAATTATTATCTAATTTTATAATCTTATGGATTTAATTTTAACAACTTCACACGTTGTCGTAACGCCTGGCTTGAGCACTATTGTTGTTCATTAAAATTATTTTTCTTTTAAATACATGTTACTTTAGGATAATTTTATCTTTAATTGCAAAAAAAGTACTTATCCTCAATAAGTAAAAGTTAAATAGTCAGACTACATTGTTCGAATTATATACAAATAAATATATCATTTTTCAAAATAATAATTACAATTAATAATGTATACAAAATAAAAAACCACTATTTACATTAAGGATCAACCGGGACTCTTCTCAGAGTGTGGGGTCTGCTTACCTATAATTTGTCATGATTTAAACATCTTAAAGAATATTACGGAGAACTCTATTTCGTGACGGTTCCTCTGTCACGTTACATCAAGTAACATTTTATGTTAAAAACTCGCATAAATGTTAAGCTGATTTACATGTCATAGTTTGAACCACCTACCCCCTAAAGTGACTGAGTGTAACATAAACCACTAGACTAGCACTAAGTACTTTTATTATTATCCAATTATTAATTGTGAGGACACAACTGGCATAAAACACTTAGTATATTTTATCCCCAGTAGTATCTATACCTTTTAAATAGTTAATCCATGTCCCTCAAGGTTTCAAAACCAAGGTCTCGACGGGCATCGTCTTTTTGACAGTTCCGTAAGAAAAAATTTATCTATATAAAATCCGGAATGATCGTATCCAACAGTGATGTATATCGAAGATAAATATTTATATTTAGAATAGAGATATTTCTAAGAAAATAATATGACAGCTATTTAACACAACGAACAAAATAAATATATTAAAACAAATAAGGAAAACCTAAAGAGACGACTGAGCAATAATATACTAATATATGCAACTTTAGAATGACGTCATAGGTCAGCTAGTACAAATGTTAGAAGTTAGTAGGTATATATTTTATTATCGACTTCTGTTGGCAACACTGATCTGTATAATTATAAAGAAGAAAGATAGCTATATAGGAGATCTCAACTCTTTTTATTAGTTTAGATGTATTGTGCGCGAGTGAGGAATAATTTAAAAGAAAATAAGGGTATATTTAAGAATATATTTATAGTAATTTATTTACTATAATTTATCACACCCTGTGAGCCTTAATGGGAAGACCAACTTATAATGTTTAGAAACGGCAACTGAATAAGAACAACCCTAGGTATAAAAAAGTGGAGAGAGATGAAATAGACCTTTATTCGTAGAGACAATATACTTAAAAATAAATTAATAGATCATAGTAATCTTCTTAACAGGGAATTTATTATTATTAAGGAATAAAAAAGCATAAATTATTTTTACATTATTTAATATGTATGTGCAAGTATAAGTGGGATTTGAAGTCCAGGTTAAAAGGTTTTGTATAAGAATATAATATATACCGCTGAGCTTATTAGATTTAAAAGAGCGGCAAAAAATTAATGAAAAAATCGTAACAAAAAATAGTTACATAAAATTAGTAGGAATTTTTATGCAAGCTAGAATTGTAATCAATTCCAATATTATAAAATATTTTAGCACTTTAATTTACTACCAAATGAATTAGCTATACCGTCGTGTAGCCGCCGGTGACCTACAGCTCTACATGGCAACATCTGGCCGTCAAAGTATTTGGTGCGCGGCAGGTGACCCCTGACACCGCGCGCTGCCACTCGCCGCCAGATCACTTGACACGGCCACAGTGGGCAACGGGCTCTCCTACACCGTAGAGTAATTAAGAATATAGAGTGTATCACGTGTAATGTAGAGTATAGAGTCTATTACATATAATTTAGAGTCGTGTATAGTGTTTCTGTTGCAATAAACTTAGTCTATTCCAGAGTATAAAGTACATATTTTACAACATAGTGTGCCATAAAGTATAAATACTATGTATTATAAGGTAGAGTTGAGTGGAGTAGAATAGAGTAGCTACCTATTGTAGATTATAGAAAGTGTATCTTGAATGTCCTTTATGAAGAACATTTTTATAAATGTAAAATCACAGTCGGAAGATTGTTACATCCGTCTTTCATAACACTAGAAATCGTTAGAGACGTAAATAATCTGTAAATATAAAATTAATACAGTAATACAAATACAATTTCAGTACATTAATAGATCTAATAATACATGACATCATTGCCGTCACTCTTATAAAGTTCCACTGGCCACAGGTCTCCTCTCACGTTGCCAAGTCCGAGTTGGCAGACATACACAAAATAAAAGCAGAAAAATAATCAAATTATTTGCTGCGCGAGCCGCTGTGACCCTTGACTCCGGCACCGCTGCCAACAGTCACACTCGTATCAGTCAAACTGTACAGAGCAACGATAGCACAGAGGTATCATTACTATTTATAATACCATTAATCAAACTAACGCACAATTAATGACATGAATACGTATTACGTTATAATTTCCGATAAAGGGCAAACGTTGAGTTGTTCATACTTAGAAGGTGATTGGCAGACATTGTATTAAGCGTAAAGTTGTTATAATTCCTCGTCTACACATAATTGATAATTTTATTTAATAAATAAACAGTTACGCATCGTATAAATAGATAGAATATTGCAAAATAAAAAAGGATCGTAAATCGAATGTGATTGTATATAGGTATTACAAATATGTAATACAATCAAATTCCAATACATTTTTATACATATTATATTATATAGGCAACAATACGCAAACGTCATATGCAATTTATCTTTATTTATTACATTTATAGGGTTACCTATTTCTTATATCTCAAAGGAATAACAAGAAAATATTAACAAAGTTTTCATTTTTAACGTACCATCACCCCTGTATCTCCCTGAGCAGAGGAGCTTAGTATACACCCAATTTTCCAGCAGTTACGTTATAGATAGGTTCCATTACGGAATAAAAGGTAGGCCTATTGCCGTTCCCTCTCTACAAATCCAGATTCCGAGCTACTGTTAGAAATTCCAATCTGTCGCTCAGTATTCGCGCTTGTGACCTTTCGCCAAACACGGCTGTAATATATTTGCAGAATAAATACGGAATTGTCAGTTGCAATTACCTTTAACAAAATTTTTACCACCCCGTCCTTATATGTAATAAATAAAAAAACGAAATAAAGAGTGTACCTTCTTTGTAATTACATTAGTATGCGGCAAGTAATATTACATTTCCTAACAACGTAATATTAAAGTGTTAATATTAAATTATTAATCAATCAATATTAAATTCGTGAATATTTTAATATTAAAACATCCAAATATGTGAGATCTGTGTCTGTATGCACTTGCTCTGTGCCTGTACAACATCAAACGCGAAGTGGCAGACTGCTCCTGACAACAGGCGCGGCCGTGACGTGCATACACTTGAGGAGATGTCGTTGCCGCGGCTGCGTTGCCCGTGGTACTAAGCGTTTGACATCACAACTTACAAATATCAAACGCATTAAATCTATGAGGCTTTAAACAGTGAAAGGTTTTATTTCAAAACGTTTCTTTATTTTACTACTAAACCTTTCACGGGTGTGCATACTCACGAATAAGTTACGTACCGGCTTAACTCACGTATAGTTTTAAAAAATAATAAGACTACCGAATAACGGATATTACATATTATATGGGAAGGGAAAGGCTATTATTATTTACATATTATAACTAAAGAACAATACTTCTTCGTCACTACTACTGGGATATAAAATATTGTATTAATATATAATACTATACCTAAACAAATTAAACCAATCGGTAACATTATATTATGAATTTTTGTACGCCATTAAACGACCACCACTTCGGAGGCTCTTGAAACTGCTGTTTGAGAAACATAGCTAGGAACACTTGGGTGTTTACATTATAACTTTTTATAGTGTCTACATCTTACACAAAAACAAATCAAATTAAAATCGAACCAACAACCTTCAGCACTGTACCCAGGGTCACTGATAATTAGACCAATAGGCCGGTCAGAGACAGAGCGGTGGTGCCTCCGCTGACGACCACTGCCTCTGCCGCCTTTACTTGCAACATCACAAACACACCTCGTTCGCAACGGACAGAGAAAGGTCAGTGGAAAAATAATTGCAATATCATGTCTTAATATTACAAATATAATTATCAAAGTCAAATGCGTAAGATACTAATTTATAATCAAGTCGCAACAATCTCAAATATTCTACGGTGTAGCAGGCATTTATTTATCATTATTATTTATTATTATAACGTTAAGCCAGATCCCTTACAGGATAGGCACAGATCATCGAGCTACGGATAATTTTTATCTATACATAACTAATGTACTTTTTCCACATTAATTACTATATTAATAAACTTACATTTATTTACAAATGTTATATTATGCTAGTTATAATTTATTTCAACATTATCAACACATTTATCGTTCCACTATCGAACCTATGTCAGGGGAGGGTTAAGGCTATAGTCTGCCACACTGGCTAAGTTCGGGTTAGCAGACTTCACAAACCTTATAGAAATTGCCTTTAGGTCGTTAAGTCCTTATTAACGCTATATCTAGTACAAAGAACAGTCATTTTCTCGGCTATTGAGTTAAACATTCATAACGACGTAGATCCCCTGATGTTGCAGTTTTCAATTCATTCATCCACCCGTCCAACCTTTGGAATTTCACCGCTGGACAGAGAACCCCCCTAGGTGACGCCATTTCATCTGGTCTACGATGGTCTAGTATTCACTATATCCAGCTTCTTAGGATCGTCAGAACACTTAGCAGTTGGCTATAGTCGGCAGTAATCATTGACCATCAGGCGTGCCGTTTGTTTGCGATGACTTATAATGTAAAAATGAGGACGTGCATACAGCATTGATACCTTTATAAGATTAGAAAATATTGCACATGGTTGGGCCAAACACGGGTGAGGGGTCAGTTGCACGGTGAACGTATTCGCAGTCATGACCTGACAGACTCATGACGAGAGCAGATAAGCAGACATGCGGTATAAGATTAGCTTTCGTAATCTTATGGTACTTTAGGAGAAGTCAATGGATGTAATTTTTAACCAATAAATATATATTACTTTAATTAGTATACCCAGCGTTTAATTTAGCGCCAGATTTACTAGATTCTATTTATTTTGTTATCCGATAAATTGACTTGTTATTATTAAAACGTACAATCCCCATTAGATGAAGGTTATGTAACTACCAGAGAAAACTAACAACCCATTTTATTTATATAGATATTTTACGTTGGGTAAAATTGTTACAAAAAGCCAGTGCGTTCTTTTCATAAATGTACCCACAATACAACTTTATGAGGCGACTGCGAACGGTGGAGTTCGCAGAGGAAACTATACGAAGATCACGGCAAGAGCACCTCTCCTAGACAAGCTCGTAGGACTTTGATGAAAGCAAAAAAATAAGTAGGTGTTTTTTCATTAATATCTTCGGACATCATACAGGGGACGTCTGATCCTAAAACTGGCTAGAGCCCGTGTTACATAAGCAAACGACTGATAAAGTACACACATGTAGGAGAAAGTTGCTATGGTGGTGCCCCTTAACTTAGCATTTACATATTTAAAAAATAATAAACTACACAATGCAACAAATAAATGACTTTTGTTGCTTAGTAGCTTTAATTATAATATTTTCTAAAAAACCACAATCACGCCATAAACCGTTGATGAAACTTTAAAAAAAAATTCTATTTTGTGCTCTCCTATTTCTTTTACGTAGCTACTGCGCTACCTTCTGGACTCTAGGGGATATGTGCTGAGTATGAAATTCAAACTTAATGTCATCTCTTGTTTTAGAGTCATCATGTTTCGGATCTCCTTGTACTTGCTTCATTAAGACCTTCTTCTTCTCCATAAAGCGCCTCTCCGACTAGCGGAGGTTGGCTGTCAATTCCGCAAACTTTCCTCGGTCTTGCGCAAGGTGAAAAATTTCGGCAGCTTTCTCTATCCCTGTCCACTCTCTAATGTTTCGTAACCAGGATTTCATTAAGCTCAACTTATTATTTTCTAAATGCATATATAGTAAGGTGCGTACTGGTTTCATTCCATATGAAATGTCCACGATGAAACAATAACAATAATTCATTTTTATTTACAATCAAATATCGAGCTATTTTCATGAGACAATAATAACTATTAGAAATAATAATCCCAAAACTCAACACTTCAAAAGCAGCTATCTTTGAACCGGTCTAATGATGGAACCTCTTAGTAGTCCATTAGTGGAACTAATCAAAAGTAAGATTATTTAAAAAATTTTGGGCACTCTTAATAAAAATTAAGTATAACACTTCGAAAGACGAATAAACACTAGAGTAACATATATACATAACGGCGCTTAGAGGTTTATGAATAAAACAATATTTACATGCACTTTACTATAACGTAATTTTTATATTCTGACCGTCATCAAAACACTTAAACACGCCACTTCTTGCTGAGCTCTGCGACGACACCAAGGTCAGAGCAAGGGATGTAATGGACGAGACGCAATATTTTTAATGTACCTACGTGTTACCAGGCCTTATAATTTTAGTAATATTACAGTGGTCCATTGAAAGCGCTGGTCCAATGATCGCAACCTTCCCCTAAGCATGTTAGCGCAAACTTATACACCTAGATATTAGTTAATTCCTAGACAAGGAACAAATGATTGTACTCATCACACAAATATTTGTTCTAAATGGGAATCGAATCCTCCACTACAGTTTCAACTTTCAAGTTTACTAAACACTGAACCATTCAATGAGTTAGTCAAAATGTCGATAGAAAAAAAAAAACTAAAAATGTTGTGAGGTACACAGTCCGTAGCAATATTTAATTTCTGCCTAGCCCTATTGCAAATAGGCCTGACAATTTGTCCGTACGTATAAATATATACTAGTCGAATAATAAACACAATATTCTCGCTTATGTAACACAAGTACGCAGTGGAAACGATTTTGATAATAATTCTACGGGCGAACGCGTGATAAAAATCTGACGATAACTTGATATGTTGCATTATTTAAATATACTTAAGCCATGTTCTTGAACAGATAAAAACGAGACGACTTTGATTGTCAGATGGTTTATAACGATTAGGGATTTATACAAAAAATATCATTGATATTGAATCAAGAAAATCGTCGTTCCGGATTATCTTTGAAACTATTTTTAATACATATAATATTTGAATGTACATTTACATACAAACATACAGATCTTACGCCAAGTCCCTTACAGAGTAGGCAGAGAACA
>DWME01008194.1:0-11919 GCA_018244795.1 Parelbella ahira ahira
TAGCTCGCAGTTATTGTCACATTAACTAAGATAATTAACATATATATAACTTACTTAGTACTATGTACTTGGTTTTAATTTTTTGATATAAAAATTATTTGAGTCAGTTAGTCTTTTGGGAAGGGTGAATGTAAAAAAACGCATGTACGGTCTGAAGGAATATATATACGAGGCATTGGATATTCTCTGCCTAGCCCGTAAGCGACGTAAGGTGATGACGGAACAATAATGATACACATATGGAAGATAATAAATGTTACATTTGAATGGATCAAATATTATTTTAACTATGTATTAAAGTAAGTAAAAGAGTGTAACCCATTTGGTCATCTGGTTTGACTAAGCTGACTGTGCTGTAAGTTACAGCCTGTAACATAGGAAAAGAATATATAAAATGTAGCAAAAAAGACCTTTTTTAAACTACAAAATTTCCTTGTATATTGCTTAGGTCGAAGACAAAAATATGAACCGTAAATGTTAGAAGCTTTGTCTAATTGATCTACAATTTTCATTGGAACACTTAGCTTATATTATTTTACCAATGTTTTGTATATTTTTCGTATTAAAAACAAAATTTACGAGTGCTTACAATATATTTAGCGAGAGATAGAAAATTAGTCAAATTTAATACATTTATAACAATAAATAATTTTTCCTCAGTTCTCTCGCAGTATATCTACTATTTGCACGGGGGTCATCCAAAACTGGGTGAAAGAACGTATATGTAAAACAAAATATGATTTGAAAATAACGTTCATTTCCACCGTAGTGTAATTAATTTATTATTAGCTGATACACGTGACTTCGTTTGCGTCTTAAATTATATTAACACAATATCTTATGCACAGAGAAGAAAATAAAAAATATTGAAGGCAACTACTATACTAATATTAAAAAAATTAATAATCTTGATTTTAACGCGCGCACAACAGCACACACACACACACAATACAAAATTGACACCGAAATTTATAAAAATTTTTGGAGAGCAACTTTTATAAAACCCACACGATTACTTACATTCCGTTAGTATCGTTACAAAGTAACAATTTCGTTGTTCTTTCTCTTCAGGAACAATGTTCCTCTAGTTCAGTGTGCTCTAAGCTTAACTATTCAAAATTCTAGACACGTCCACCGAACTACATGTTTGATCGCGTGATTTAACGCATTCGCCTTCGAAGAATAGTAATGGCATCATGACACGTGTTTCCCCGTTTACATGGGCAGGGGGAGGGGGGTTAGCTCTGGATGGACGTTAGCTCAATAGTTTTATGACAATCATTGAAATTTTGCTCAGACGTAATGGACTGAGAAAAACGAACAAGTTTAATTGTCCAAAATTCTATTATGCTACGTCTTCAAAGATTAATCGAACACGATCTATTAATATTTTTAACAGTTTAACTCAATGGTGAAAACCATATCCATTCACCCTATAACGTAACTTCACGTCTATTATCCCCGAAGGGATAGGCAAAAGAATGTAGTACACTCACACGTTTCACCAGATACGTTTACGGTGACCTTGTTGCCATACACCGGACACAGATCCATGCTCCGAAGAATAAGAACCGAAAAATTCAAAACTACTCGACCCGGGATTCGAACCCAGAAAATCTCCATCAGCAGTAGCTCTTTGCAATCACTGGACCAACGAAGCAGTCTATCAATTCACCCTGTATCAATTAATATTAAATTTTAATTTGTTTATAAGCTTCAAACATTTAATTTGTTTATAAGCTTCAAACATAAGATAATCTTGTACCTAATCCTAAGTTAATTTATGGCTTATCCAATATGGCTAGTCGAATCAATTTATCTAATGTATTGTGCATTCCAAATCCAATCAATCTAAATCAGAGCTTTTCAGATTACACTTAATCGGATCAGGCGTTGGTTTACGAAAATCCATTGTTAACAAATGAGGCTTATGTTATTATGCAGCAGATAATGTACGGGTTATATGATTATGTACCGGCTTAACTGTAATATAATTTCTTCGGGATAACCCGACTAGTTCCGGACCTATACGAGGCCCTTTTTCATAAATTCCCACCGGTTGCCACCCGATAGGTTCAGTACTTATTCGTCGAAGGGATATACAATGTAACTGGTGAAACGTAGAAGTGTACTACACTCTTCTGCCTACATCTTCGAGGGGATAAGGGTATGACATGTGGTACGTTACGTTAATATACTTATTATATTTCTATTATATTTAATAACTACTTTTTGGACAGTGGGGATCGTCAATAAGCATTGATTTTGCGCTTTAATATAACTGTTTGATGTTACTAATAATACACTAAATTTATTAATTTTTGAATTAGTAATATTTGAAGTACTAACGTAACATCACGCCTGTAATCCCCGAAGAGGTAGGCAGAGGAGTATAGTACACTCTCACGTTTCACTGGTTACGTTTTAGTCCCATGGACAAGATGGTGAGCTTATTGCCATACACCGGGCACAGATCCATACTCCGAGTAATTTTTCCGAATTTTTATATTTTTTTAATTTTTATTTTTATTTGAAGTACTTGTTATTAGCATACAGAAAAATTTGAATAAATATTATTGATCATGGTTTCACCATACCTATGAGCGTTTGAAACCAGCCTTTCGATTCTTATAAACCACAAAAAGCTATTCAACTCCATGCTGTCCCCAATCAAAACCTTTGTCACATGGAACGTAAATTTTTCCTTTTAACGACCAAAGACGTTTACAACTAAATACAGTTTGAAACCCGACAGATTTATAGCGTGCGCTGTTTCACACAAGCTAATGCAGTTGCAAGAATGTATTTAGCTCGCAAATTTTGGTAATGTTGACGTTGATCGAAAAACGATAGATATACCGTTTAAACTGTACGCCCTGAATAATTTTGTATGTAAGCAGAGATCTACTAACAACTTTCGGGTTAACACCACTTGAATAAAACCTAGTTTGTATTTAGCTATTATTACTACAACTGTGACCAAGGGGTAGTTGAAATACAACGGTTATTAAATAAATTGACTTGAAATTTATTAAAGTTTTTCAGTAATAATAACTGAAACCGAGACCAAAAATTTGATTAAGATATCGTGAACAAGCTTACAAAGAAACCCATTTATAATTAATTTTAGAAAAACTTCATATAATAGGACAATTACAAGTGATGAAAGTTAATTGTATATTTCACTAAAAATAAGTAAATTAAATCGTACAATTGAAAAAAATAAAATAAAGGTTATAAAGGATAGAAAATGACGATGTCTCTGCGTTTGTCGCCAGGTCTAGTTGAGGTCGCTTTTCATTCAGTAGTAGACTGCAGTATAACATGTATTAGACAATGTACAATTACCGCTAAAGACATATCATTCTAGAACGAAATATATCATAAGGTGATAGACATGTGCGTAGAATTCTAGACGTTACAATTATTTCAATATGACAGAATTAACATATATATTTACAGTGTTACCACCATACGAGTGATCATGCATCGTCGTAATGGAATTCTTTTAATGACAACACTAAAATTCAAGTCACAACTCGTTTTACCCATTTAATACCGTGATGTATCACTTGTGAGCGTGGGTAAGGACGAGCTATGGCAAAAATTATTACGCATCTATAATCATTAGAGCCTCAACTAGGGTTTAAACTATCTTTAACACTCATCGGATCTTATCTTTAATATCGGAGTATACTACAGTCCTCTGCTGACCCTTTTGGGGACCACAAGCGTCATATTACGTTTTTTAATATTTTTCTGCTGAATGTCGGATTAACGCTACTTTTAAAGGACTTCGTTGAGCTTAATATTTGACATCCCTTATCGAATCCCTTATGTACTTCCAAACGCTTCGGAAAGTTTTGTACTCTGGTACTTAGGTAAGTGATTGTTAGTACTATTTTAATTATTTATTAATAAGTATGAGTGACATATTTTATAGTATACGTTTAGAATTGATAGCTGGACACTTACACTTCCGCGACCCACCGCGGAGGTCCTAAATTCAAATCCTAGGGCACGCGCGCACAAGAAATGTGCATTTTAAAATTAAACAACACTCCCTTACAGTTCTCCATAAAATTCTCCAAAGCGCGTGAAGTCTACCAATCCACTTGGCCAGCGGGGCCTTAACCCTTCCCGTAATGAGAGGAGAATCTTATCCAAGAATAGCGATAAATGGGTTAAGGTTAAACAATGATGACTTACGAATAGTTCTAATAATGAACTAGAGAAAAGATAAATTATTCCTTTAATCTGACTAATAACAAATCCGAAAGTAAAAACGTTAATAATATTTTAAGATTTACTTGTAACCATGATTTGTGATCACAAAGTAAGCAAATTAGGATTAATGACCGCTGCAGATGATATGTAAAACGTGTTTTACCCACGTTACTCCTGTGTTCTCACATTGGCCATTCGTACGAAGATATAGTATAGTATTCTTTAATAAAAACTGTGGTAACAAGATACATTCCCTTTCTTTGGGAGTAAAGGGCCGTGTGTTTAGATCTCTCAATACATTTATTATTATTATTATTATTCACGGAATAAAAACACCAAATTTATATAACAACGATGTTTTTCACCGTTACAGCCAGTGACATTTATTCTCAAAACGCATACTTATAGTTATTATAAAAAAAAACGTTACGTGCCAGGATTTGAAGCCGGGACCCCCGGAATAGGAAAATGAGTTTCGAACTACTAGCCTATCACTGCCTAACCTGTTACAATAAGTCACTGTTTATTAGGTACCTAACTGAAAAATATACATATATTCATTATCAATTGACATAAATATAATGCTAAACTACCATATACGGTAGCTATGCTGTAACATATATCTTTACGGACATTACCTGCGCAATAATGTCACGGCGAGATATGTCTTGGAATATCTGTTCATATATTTTGACGACGTAAGAAAGGGTAGGTATACATTAAAACTATATGTACTATCACGCAAGCATTACTATAGAAAATATAGTACAACATCATGCTTATATTTCGCCATAGGGGTCAGCAGAGAAGTGTAGTCAACTTCGACGATCCACTTGTCATTTTATACGCCACACCATTGAATAGGGAGTGAGGCTTTGCCATACATCGGACCCAGATCCAGGGTTCTACCGGGTATTACTGGGAATTTCAAGTTAAAAATATCTAACAGTACCCGAAACGGGAATCGAATCCCAGTCCCTCTCGGTCAGGACCTGACGCGCTTGCAATCACTAGACAACATAACATATATATGTATAACTTCTATACGGGAGCTGTAGTATATATTATTATAACTCTTTGTTATAATATATATTTTAGCTTCGTCTGTAACGACCTTTATATATATTATATTATTCATGGTTGAGAAGAGAGCCAGATGTTCACTGTGATTTCAATCTAGGGGTACACTATCCGTTGAGCTTCGTTTCGCGGGGGATCAGTGACCCCGACTTCATTTTTTACAACATTTTATACACAAGTAGATTGGAACTTATAAAGAGTTTTTTGCTTGAAATGATGACTTTAATGGATCGCTCTTTTTGAATATTATTTTTCTAATATAAATAAAACACGAATTCTAGACTATCTTTAAAGTAAATTAGATAATAACAACTCTTGTACAGTTTTAAACAGTGATCATATTATGTTAAATCGATAGTTATGTTCTGTTTTGAAAAGTTCATTTTATTATTAATATATTACGTTCAGAAATTCGTTATTTAGTAGATGAGCCTACACAATGTATGTGTTTATGGTAAGTCTAATAAAGAAAATAAAATACACGTTGTTCCTAAACATAACTCCCTTTCGCATTTCTTATACGTTCATAGATAGAGCTATGTGAATATCTGCTAAAAATGTACTAAAACTTATCTGAAACATTTTACAGTTTTTACATATAGACAAAGATAAGTCATCTGATTGTGATTTAAAATAAAGTATACTCAGCTCACCTCTATAATTTGGATTATACCAAATCTTTCCTACACGTTTTTAAGATTTATGTGTGACTGCATGTTTATATGCTTGACCAGATGTTTCACCGAAACGGATGAATCGATTTTGACAAGTCTTTTATTAGCAAACAGTAAACTTTACAGAGAATATTGAGAGTTAAAAAAAAAACAATCGATCACATCACTGATCATGATCAACAAAACTCCATAAATTTGAAAGGAAAAAGGATAAATCCATACGTTTTCAAACATAAATAAATCCACCTAAGCCATCCCTGAATTTCATTTATGCCCGATACATTGCTGCAAGGTATACCTCTATCAAATCAAGAACAGTGAAATATTGTCTCTATTATGTTTTTAATTAGATCACTTTTGCTTTGAATGTAGATAATTCTTCCATACACTATTTCCTCCCTTTTGAATTTTGCTATAAGGGTGATTTTGGTTTATTGGATTAGATATTCCGTCGATAGTAGTGAATTATTAAGAACAATAAAATTAGTTGGGACTCGAAACGGCCCTCACCCACCTCGTTACCACTAGCCTCGTACCCTTGTTATCAAATATTTTATATTCGAAACTCTCACAATTTTTCTAAGCAAAGGACCCAAAGAACCCGAGCCCAAAGAAGTGAGAGGCGGAATTTAAAGCTGCTGGTCCATCACTACAAAATTCAAGTATTCAGCCAGATTCAGATATATTAAGACGGGTTTGTACTACGTCAGTCCAGTGTAGCTGTGTTTCTCTAAGCGACTGCACGTACACCTAATCCAGTTAATCGTTCCCATCAGTCCCGCTTTAGCTGGGTCCCGACGCGCTTACTGACAGTATAATAAGCCACTCCTAGATCCCACAACAACAAATTAAGAAAGATCAATGAGAAAATAATTCGTAACACATGAAAAGAAATCGTTTCGTGTAAGAGTATTGGTGTAAAAATCTGAAAGGGTATCTCTCGATTGTGTGACATGAAGACAGAATGACAGATAAAAGAAAAACAAAACGGACGTACTATACGAATATTGATAAGAAGTAGATACCGAGAGACCAAAACTCATCAATCTTGAGCCAGTTGATTAGAATATGATAATGGTATTGACAGTCATTAATTTTTTTTTGTGGAAATTTCATATCTTGTATGTCTGTCTATTTGTCCTTCCACATATTTGTTTCTTCGCTGATCATACAATACCTAATATAGGTATTGCGACGAAATTTGATATGATAATAATTTATTTTTGGGATCAAGGCATGGGAAATTTTTACGATGATAAAAACTTTTATTTCTACCAAAACACTCGCAAATCTACAGCATAGCACCTACTATGCAATCTCCGGAATTATTTGATAATTTTAACAACCATGCCGCATTACTATTTCTATGACAGTCACAAATGGAATGTTCCAGAATAAATGTTTAATGTTAAGATTTAAATAATTTATTTCCATTTAGATTCAGGGCAGACTTAATTTGAAGTATGTATGTATATGCGTGCAACGTGGGAGTGTACTACAGTCCTCTGCCTACCCTTCGGCAAGATACAGACGTCGTGACGATACGTTGTTGCATTGTTTCATGTTGACTTTTAAAGTCCCATAAAAACTTAAGAAATTTTAGGAAAGGAACAAGCAAAATAAAAATATACCATAAAACTTTTACTGATGTCTGTCTACACGGGATCCTGACATATGGACCGACTGCAAGTTTTGTTTATCCTGACGGGAAACAAAAAGGGGAGCAAAAAACAGGAAAGGAACGGATGCCACGTCCTTGAGTACACCATAAACCATGGTAGACGAATATGCAAACCTCGACTTTGATATCCAACAATAAACATCGTTATTGCGTTGTAGGAACAAGATACAATACATTTTAAACTTTATTGCTAACGTAATAAAGATCACGGTACTTGCCTTTATGAGGTGCAACTGCTGAGGTATTAAGTTCAAGTAAGATGTTCATTATCCTCTGGGTGTTAGTTAACAGTTAATCAAATTTGAACCTTACGTAGCTGTGATAAGGTGTATACAGTTTTGTGGTTTGTATTAGTGTCGTTTCGCAGGCGTGTTCACGCCTTCCGTTAAGGAATTCATTCTTTTTATTATAGCTTGTCATTTTATTTATTTAATCATCATTCGTGAATTGGGCTCCGTTTTGATTATAAAAACCTGATGTGATTTGAATTGAAAGTGAAATTCTTGAATGGAGATAAAAGGTTAAAATTAAAAAAAAATCTAATGTATTATTATACTCATACCAAGCTTCTAAAACAACCTTTTCACTGCTTTCATGATACAAGAAAAACCTTTAAATATTTTTTAGCCTTTTGTAAATCGCACAGAGAATGATGAGAAAGTCTTTAAGAATACATTCCTTATTTTCCCGCCAAAGGAAAGTTTATAACGGAAAGGTATACGAGTTAGTATAGAAGAGTGCCCGCGTGCTGCCACACATTTCGAAATTGAAAACGCCCCGCGGTTCAACCGATCCTTCATTGTCATCGCATTGACGAATTCTGGATTGTCTTCAGGGATTTGAGCTTTTGTGGAGCGGCGATTGTTTACTGTGGTGACTTATTTTTGTTATAATAATTTGAACCTAGAAAGTAAAATATTGTTTAAAAAATTGTTATTTGGTTAAACGTACTATATATATAAAATGTATACATATGTATACTGATATTGTAAAGTCAATTTAGAGAAGTGAATCCAATCTCATTTAGAACTGGAGCTCAATTCACTGTCCCCAAGGTCTTAGAGCAAACTCTTTACCTTTTAAGGCTTGAGTATTATATTATTGATTTTTATAGCATAGATATGCGTAGCTAGGTTTGCCTCTGTGTTTAATAAATATATTTTTATATGAAGAAAAATTTTATATTATTTTTATTGTATTTTCTACAGTCTAATAGATTAGAGTTCAACCTCTCACTCTGAGGATCCTGGGTTCGAATATATATTTCAGTACATAAGTACGACCTCATGTTATCACACGAAGTGTAGGTTCTACATGTACTCTCCTGTGAAATATTGAGTAGTTTAATAATTAATAGTTTTGTTTAAAAAAATTTACTGAATAAACTCTTAAGCATTTCCGGCCACTATGAACATTGTATTTTAATTTTCGAATACAACATTTTTCTTATGCTACAAAACTTAATTTTGTTCATGAAAACAAAAATATTCGCAATCCATCTGACAATGTAATTCATGAAAACTACCGCTGGACTGACCAATTGTATGTGCAGCAAAGCGAAGTACATCTACCGTTCTCAAGGAAACACCGCATCCATTCGTGACAAACAAATGCTCGAAACTGTATGATGCCCCTACGATACCACAGGCTAAGTCATAACAGTCTGTCAATAAAAGTATTTTTTATCTATTAAAAATAAAATTATTTAAAAATAAACGTTATATGGTTTATGATGAGGTATACCACCATGCAGCATGCTGTCAGTATATAGGTACAGTGCAGTATGTATGCCTTCATTGTGTATCCATATATATACCTATGTCCCGTTTATATATACCCACAGATAGGTTTGTCATTATGTATATACCATTTATCTCCGTATATCTCATAACTTAGGAAAGTGTAGTAATTTTTTTCTTTTCCTGCAAAATTATTTCCATGTACATTAATGAAGGTGTACCTATATTCACGCGGAATTTGCTTATTTATTATTATTGGCACCTAGTAATATATTTTAGTTCACGTTTCCGTGTTCGAGAAACCAGTAAGGAGTCGATGCTGTTTATCATAATAAATAATGTGTAGATTAGCAGGAAGTCGTACACATACAGGGTGAATTAATCCAGGCGTACTCAAATTATGTTCTACCCGAGTGCGCTCCCCGTTTCCTACAGGATGTCCATCCGTGCCTCCTTTGCTCCCACAACGCGGTCTAACCATCATTTGTAGAGCTGTACTTAGCTTCTAATACACGTTGTTTTCCTTAATAACTTACATCGTCCATAACATTTCCCTTAATAACTTACATCGTCCATAATAATAGTTATCATCATCATCATCGTCTTTGGATGTCAACCGCTGAACATAGATCCTTAATCGGCGCAATACCTTCCAGTCCTGAATGATTAATAGTTTACTAATCATAATTATAACAAGGCAAGTCACAACATAGCCATCAGGTGGATAGCTAAAAACGAAATATTTGGTAAACTACATACGTATGTAAATTTTCAAATACATACTTTTATAGTTAATTTCATGCCCAAATGCATGACAAAATCTCGCGTTTACTACATATCATAATATGTGTATATTAAGTGGAAAGGAACATGTGCAACAAACGGACAAATTCAACTCTGCTCTCGCTATTACTTACCAATACACTAAAAAGTCAGTCAATGTTTACTGTTTCTCTATTAATTTCACCAATCCATCTATTCCCGTTTGAATCCCTCTATTGCACTATTTAATTCTCAGTATATATACTCAACAAAAGTAATTTCAGTTTCATCAGGTAAACGTTAACCATCCAAGCTCCTCTTAGCATGATCACACAATAATACATATCTACCAAAACTCTTCTAATATAGGTCACAATGGCTGTTTACAATAAATTCTTACAAGTACACTATATTAAATTCCCTTGTATATACAAATATTACAAGCCAAGTAGACGGAACCGAAGAAAAACGCTAGCTATTATATTCATTTTTCGCACTGTTCCTCTTAATAAGCGCTCAGAAACAAAGCAGTTCTCAGACGAGCAAATTACACTATAAATTTCATATGTAATTTCACATTAATTAATAAATAAACAAAGCGGGGTCTTATTCTTACTAACGTCCATAGGGCATTATACGATTAGAAGTGACGTTCGATATTTTAAAAGCTAAAATATTATCCTAATTGCAATCTAACATATAAATAAAAGGTAGCTAACTTAAACCTATTAGACACCTGTAAAGCCTTTGACAAGGTTTGGCACGAAAGCCTCTTATTCCGATTATCGGATTATTTCCTGAACTGTGCAGTTTGATTCCAGATTTTTAGAAGAATCGATCAATATGAGTAGTTGTAATTGGCTGCTCTTCGGGTCAATTGGTTATTAATATTGGTGTTCCCCAGGGATACGGTCGTGCTACGGCTTACCTTCGGCAACGGTAATAGAAACCATTGTGAGCTACCTGTGCACATTTGATGTCTCCATAATGATGTTTAAAGCATATATGTAAATACTAACTAACCTGCACTTGGCTCGTGTTATATGGTATTATTATTTTCATAAAATAATATAACATCACGCCTGTGCTTCCCTGATAGGGTGACACATTCCTAAAATCCATCTATTATGCTATTCGTCTCACGATGGTGCAGGGGATGAGCCTATTACCACAAACCGCTACAAACCTGGATTCCGCTCTACTACTAAAAATTTCAATTTAATAATAGACCATAGTACCCGACCCGGGGATTGAATCCTGGAACTCTCAATTTAAGCCGCGCCAACAACCACTCGATTAAGGTGGTTAACATTTTTATATGAAAGCTTAAATATTCGAATACAGCACATCAATAACACCCTATACATAATATACTAAAATTGATAGTTGCCCTCTGAGTATAATAACATGACCAATTCTATTATTCACTTACTCTATGGCATTAACACTTTCATATTATTCTATAGCAGTGTCTGTACAGTTAATAGAACCCATTATACGACCTAATTCTCGGCGTATTACACGTACGTCACTTTTAAAATGCCGTATAATGAGGCCGCGTAACGAAAATTAACAAATAAAATGAGATTTAACGAGAAAATGCTAAGAACAAAAGCTAATATGTAACCGTAATAAGAAATGTTCTATATAAGAAGTACGCTAATGTGAAATACATTAAGTCTTAGTAATTTGTAACAGTGAAGCTTTGATTTTTTTATTATTTATTTAGCATCAGACTCGTGGTTAGCTGCAGTCA
>DWME01008195.1:0-11918 GCA_018244795.1 Parelbella ahira ahira
ATTTTATAAACGGATTGCTCCATGATGTCATAACGACCAGTCAAATAAGGTTTCATCAATTTCATTTTTAATGATGCTATTTAGAAAATTACAGAACCACTTTGTCCTGGAAACTGTTGTTATAGTACCTAATAACCGGTAACCGTTAAATAACAACGTTTGTTAAACGAAAAAAATGATACAACATATGTATATCAACTTATTAAAACTGTCATTTCCCTACATTCTGACGTATTGACAATTCTTATTACTTACACTAAGATCCAAATTTTGACTCAGGTTGCTAAGAAAGATGCCGCAGAATAAAATTAAAAGAAATAAAATATCAATGACGATTCCTTGTTTGTACCTAATCTACAATTTCCATTAAATCTATTTATGAAAAAGCTCATATTTCTTTTTTAACCCCTTAAACTGTAAAAAGGTATTTTTCTTTTAATATATATTCCGAACGACATTACATTGAAAACAAAAAAACTGTTTCCATTAAATTTATTTGTAAGCAAAACTAATTAATCATTTCATCTCTAGCCCCGAGGCTATACCTACTGAATTTGCTAATGTTCTCATTCCAATGTCTAAGGACTATCTCGTAATTTTTATTCTGTCACCATTTGTATTTCACAAGAATTAAATAGCGAAACTAATTCATTTTACCGTCTAAAATTACCTTTTTGACATTTGTTATTTGGAATAAGACAATCTTCGATTATCACGAATCATAATACTCTTCGAAAGCCAAAATCAAATGAAACATGGTAAAAAATTTCACTTATAACTCGTAACAATAATAAATAAATGCCAGGTCACTGTTACACTAGACTTCCTCGTTGGTCGAATGGTTGCAAGTGCGACTGCCGATAGGGACATCCTGGGTTTAAATCCCGGATCGGGTACTATTAGATTTTTCTAATTTAGAATTTCTAATAATGATTCGGTGTCTGGAATATAGGGGCCTTAATGCTTAGAGCAGTGACAGTCAAGCCATTTTGATCTCAGAATACTAGCCAAGGAGTCAGAAGTTCGAGCTCTCGTGTACATCTCTTATCTCTACGACATTATAATATGGCTCAAGATGTTTTCCTTCACCTTTATAGGGACAAAGGTCATCATCATCATCATCATCGCAGTCTTAGCGATCTCTATAACGTCGTCTAAGTGTCCTTACAAATAAAACGATGGAACAGCGGAGCAAAATTTGATCATATTCAAAATAAAACTAAAACATTTCAATAAGTTCAGGTAAGAGCTGTTGAAAACAAATTTTCATTTCTGAAAAGCCGCAGATTATTCAAAAAACGTTTATTTACGGCCTCCTTATGCAACTACGATATCTTATACATTCCGTACCACAGAAAACTAGTGGAATCCTTGGAAATGTAATTAGTTCCAAAATTATGTAACCTTAAGATGGGCGTAGAACTGGTTGAGTAAATAAAAACATTGTATGTCCATGTTTCTTTATTTGAAAATATATTTTTATATAAAATATTCACCCAAATATTGTAGCTTATAGCAATATTTAACTTCGACCCCGAAATACAAGAGTTAACACATTTCCAAAACAATAAATAGTATACAAAATATAGTTTTGTAAAATATCGTCCAAAGTATACGTTTGTACTTTGACTTAATAACTAGTTTAAACAAAATAAAAATGCATATTAAACATAAATTATTAAATGAACATCACACAATTTTCTGTCAAACCATTAATTGGAATGTAGAACGTGATCATAAAAATACTTCAATAAAAATAAAATATATCAATATTCATTGACAGGAAAAATTTATTTGAGACATAAAAATTTACTTGTAATCAAAGTTACAGTATATCGAAAATAGAAATAGAAAAAAAAAACACATTTTAAGTAAGAAACACAAGAAAGTGCTCTCTGGGTATAACTAGATAAAATACAATAAGGTCTCCTGAGCACTGTCACAGCACTGACCGAGGAGTCAAACAACAAGAGACAATGTTTAGTTATTATAAGTGGACGCAGAGACGTTGCCACCGTGGCCAGTCCAGTTTGTGTGCACGAACGTGCCCGGATTGGTCAATAGCTCGTACGTGTGCGCTCCGAAGTAATCCCTTTGTGCCTGCCAATACAATAAACACAGATTATAAAACTAAACATAACAAATTTTACCACGATTAAAATTATTGAAACATTTAAATGCTAGTTTTTAAAACAAGTGTAAGCAGTGTAAACATGGAAATATTTTTTTCGGCGCATGAATGTGATTTGTAAAAGGAAATTGTAAGTTTTTAAAAATATTTAGTTGTGGTTTATATTCTGACTATAACTAAAATCTGTTATATTTTACAACCACATCGAAAATACATTATTTTAACAATAAAAACTTATTAATTACTAAACGTTCCGTAATGATGTGTACTTGTACATATCTGTCAGTCTCATTTATAAACACTCCTGGTTCTACACAAGCATTTGATATTGGACTTTTTAATTTTTATGTAACAAATAAGAGCAATCAGCAGCACTGAGTTACATCTGAATTACTTTAAGAGACGTGCGATGAGTTACCTGCAGCAGGTTAGCTGGTAGTACGGCGGAGCGGAAGCCGTCGTAGAAGGCGAGCGCGGCGGAGAGAGCGGGCACGGGCACGCCCACCAGCACCGCCGTGGCCACCGTCTGCCGCAGCGACTTCTGCGTCATGTTCATGCGCTCGCTGAAATACGGGTCTAGCAGCAAATTTGTGAGCTGCGGGTTCTTCGTGTATGCGGTCTGCGGAAAAACCAATATTAAATTGAAAAATATATAACAATAATACCAAAAGTTCACATTGATATGTTTCTGCTACTATTATTTTGTGTGACCCACTGAAACAAGAACTGACTCGTACTTTAAAAAGCAGTATTGGGCAATAATTAAGTAATCAGTTAGATAGATTAATATATAGATAATTAACCTTAATGTTTCCTAAGAAGGCACTTCTAATGATGCAGCCTCCGCGCCACATCAATGCAATACTGCCATAGTTAAGATTCCATTTGTTGACCTGAGAACAGAAATGAAATTAATTAAAAACAATGCAGAGTTAGTATAATTGTCCATAGACTAAGATATTATTAATTAATCATCATCAATAGCTTGTCTCACTCCACTCTTGGACAATGACTTCCCACCAGGAGGTTTGCCCAGGATCTTCACACTGGGCATATAGGTAGGCATATGTATGTATGCTTTATAAAAGTAAGGCATTATTGTGACATTCATGAAATAAATAAAATAAATCATACCATAAAGTATATTTGAGTAAAACGAGAATTCTTTGAATAATCATTACATGCCATTAACTTATAATGATGAAATAATAAACACCTTGGCGGCTTCCCTCAACAGCATGAAACCCTGTGCGTACGAAATGAGTTTGCTGGCGTACAGTGCCTTGCGCAGCTGCAGGAGAAAATCTGCCTTGTCGCCAGTAAACTCAGTTGTTGGTCCTGGCAAAGTCTGACTGGCTTTAACTCGTTCGTCTAGAAATTTATATCAAAAATATAGATCCCACATTGTCAATATTAAAGATATTATAATATGTAACAATATAATAACAATATTTGAATATTTATTAAAGATATTATATGTAACAAAATACTAAACAATATTTGAGGTACATTTGCAGATAAAAGTGGCATCAAACTGGTCTTGCTTCACAGTAAGAAAGCATGAAATGTCAGTAATGGTATACAGCAATTATAAATATAATATAAGAAATGTATATTACCTTTCAAGGCAGAAAGGCAGCGCGCGAAAACAGCCTCGCCTATTATTGTGACCGGCACTCCGTACTCCAACGCGCTGATACCAGTCCATTTACCCGTGCCCTTCTGTCCTGCTGCATCGCGAATCTTTGGCAGCAGATAATTACCTAGGACAAACATACAGTGAGTTACAAATTAGTAATTATTAAAGATATGTTACAGTACTTATATTGAAATTTAAAAGATGAAAATTCATGAAAATGTACCAACTAAATTAAAAGAAAAATCAATGGTTGTTTGAAATAAAACTATTCATCATAACAAACTACTTAATATTAATATGTTATATGGACAGGTTCTTACCATCTGAATCCTTAAAGTTCATTATATCTCTAGTGATTTCAATGAGGAAAGAGTCCAGTTCACCTTTATTCCATTCATTGAATGCTTCAGCCATTTCATCCTGTTCCATACCTATAAGAGATTTATTAAAATATTAATCTAAAAATAGTTTGCTGTTTATAATCATTACTGGTTTTATGGATAATTATTAATTACTCAAGTACTGTGTGGAAAGATTTGTAGCACTTGAAATAAAATAAAATGAGACTTAAATAGTAAAAGATAAAAAACAGTACATATTTGTTGACAGTATCATGAAAGTAACAGCATTAGGTGGTAGTTCCAGTTGTTAACGGTGATAATTATCTAATTTAAAAGTAATTTGCATCTAATGGTGTCATTAATATTTGTGTATCTATCTAAGCATATTTATAACAGTAATATTATTATTGAATGATGGAATAAAATTAAAAGCTCCTTGTGGTATCGCTCACTCGACCATGTTGTGCATTAATCAGATACTTCATAGTTCATATAAGGACTGTAAATGCAAAGTCATCATATTGACAACATGTGTGGATGAGGTTATGTGATTTAATGTTATAATCGTAAAGAAAAATGTTTCTAATATTGACACTTTTAATACGATATACATTTCTTTAATTATATGTCCAGTGGCGTAGATTGGATTATTAGATAAATATGTAAGTTTATATACATAAAGATGAATCCAACCTGATGTTTCATAATTAAGATTGGTATTGATCCAACAATAACATGCTCGAAATTGATACAAAAAATATTAATATAAATACTCATGTGTAGGTGTATTAATATTTGTAGTCAGAGGCACCTGGTACTATATAAAAATATGTATGTATCAACAAATATTGTCAACACTTATTCTGTATACTATACAATATATATATATATCATATAAGAGAACCAAAAAATCTACACACCTATATATAAATCTCAAAAAATGCTCAATAAATTACAAAATGTTTTTTAATAAAAACTTCTCTCATTTGCCAAAGAGACGAGACATATTTATGAAAAGAGTAGTAAGTACATAGATGTACAGTAAAAATGTATGTCGTTCCACTATTACTCACAGAATAATCCACCACTCTACTCGACCTACACCAGTGTAGATTAATGGAGAAGCCGATTAGTATTCAGCTCGTCTTTTGGACATTTTTAAGGCTTCTATAAGCCCTCTTTGGGGTTTCAATGATTGTTACCCAACAGTAACAATCAGATTGCTCAACTTGCCCTTTAAACAACACGAATAAATTTGCTGCTATTGGCTAGCAATGGTTTAGCACCTCCTATATGATACTCACCAACCACATCCTTCATGAGATGATAGGCCTCACAGATTAGTTGCATGTCTCCATATTCAATGCCATTATGAACCATTTTGACAAAATGGCCGGCGCCATCCTCACCCACCCAGTCACAGCACGGTTCTCCATTAGCTTTAGCACTTATTGCCTGTAAAAGTACATATTAGAAATGCTTACAAACTACAAGAAGACACGTTATACATTTTGAGTGTGTAAACTCATCAAAGTAAATTTTTTGTGTACATACACAGAAATTTGAAATATTTTCAATGTTTTAGATATAGTAAAGGGAGGTTTAGAGTTCAGACTGTTTTCTGGTAAATATAGATATATTCACAACAATATGTGCAACCAATTTTAAATCACACTGAAATCCCACATGAATCATCTATGAAACATACACTGAAACTTTTAAGAACTATCTAAGTGTTTTGAAGTATTTCTTTTACTCTATTACTATTCTTATTTATACCGAAAATTACTGAACCATAAGCAACAAAAAATACTTTGTCTAATAAGAGGCAAATGTATTAAAATAGCAAATGGCTTTAAGCATTACATGGCATTATGAAATAACTAGTTGGTGATAACATTAAGTATAATGCTTTCCTGTTTGTTATTACAACATCATTATGGTAGGTAACCTTTAAATAAAATAAGATGTGAGGAAATAACAAAGAAATTGCCACTAGTTTCTAAATAAATCTTTGTTATGCTTGTTTATAATATAACAAACATTAGATTTTAAAATTGTTAAGTATATGTTTAAAACATCTAAGAAGTCCAACAGTACGATATCACAAAATGTATGTGCACCTGGAAAATTGGTTTGATGTGTGGCCAAGCTGCTGCATGACCACCAGGCATTAAGGAAGGTCCATATCTTGCACCATCTTCACCTCCACTTACCTATGAATAAAGAAAATAGATGTAAAATGTCAAAAATTATTGCCAAAACTGTCACTTAACTGCTTACAAATGTTTTTCGAAACTAATTTTTATTTTATACAGCTATTTGTACATTCAATAAGTAATGTTACAATTGACATTTCTAATAAGCATTTCAAGCATTGAACGTATCTATAACCATTGAGCACATTTTGTTCATATTTGTATGTGAACAATTTACTTACACCCATGCCAATATAGTGGATTCCAGTGGGTGCCAATTCCTTGCACCACCGTTGAGTGTCCAGATATTGTGAATTACCACCATCAATAATAATGTCACCTTTCTCCAAGAGAGGAATCAGCTTCTTGACAAATTCATCAACTGCTGATCCAGCTGTAACATAACGGTTTCATATGTGTACCAGTGTAACTGGAATAACTTTTACTTGCATTACAAATCAACATACAGGTATAACCAGTTAGTTTCCTCACTCAATGTATGGTCGTAACACAATACATAGTTACAAAGCAAATTCTCACATTGATTAATATAATCTTGGTAACAAATTACAGGCATCATAATTTGCTATACATTTTTTAACATTGCCTGAAACTAACTGTCAGTAAAGTCTTATCACTGACAATATAAGTCTTTATCTACAGAACATTTCTTATTTTGTGATAACATTGATTCTAGTAAAAGTATACATAACATTGGCAATATTTGTTATTAGGTAAAAATGATGGAGAGTAAAGTTTATTTATAAACTGAAATTATTACTATATTTATTAATGAACTGAAAGTTAAAAACTGTACATACATAGGATTTTTATATATTCAATGTTATCTTTAATGTTGGAAGATATATGGTCAACAATAGCACTTTGATTACACTATTTTAAACTGACACTAGTATTCCTAATCCACAATTATTTCTATAAACATAATAAGTAGCTTTTATCCACAAATCGAAACACACACAGACCTTGGGAAAGGTCCGTGTCCAGCAGTGGAATGACAATGTCTGACTTGATGATGATGATGATCCACAAATCATAAATTGAAACAGTAACGGATATCAAATGGTTAGAATATATGATATTTGACATTGACTAGCACGAATTAAAGATTTTCATTATAAATCAGTACTTGATAGAAATAGAAAACATTCTAAAACCATTCATATATGAAGATTTATTTATGATTTAAAAAAAGATATCAATAAAATTGTAAATAGATTAAAGTGCAATATGCAAGTAATTTAAGCAAGAATTACCTTTAACCAGCAACATAACTTTCCTAGGCTTCTTTAAACTTGCTACCATGTCAGATAAGGACTTGGCCCCAATAATTTTTGTTCCTTTAGCCTCATTAGCAAGGAACTGATCCACCTGGAGTGACATATAAATTTGCTAAATGTTTTCCTTATTGAACTAGTTACATTACAAGCATAACATCAGGTTAACCAGATGAGTAATGTATAATTAAATAAATATGTAATTAAGTCATAAATGATTATTATACATTTACTTTTAATAGTACCATTTCTGGTTATGATACTCAATATAAAATTGTATGCAACAATTACCTTCTCAACTGTTCTGTTGAAAGCGCACACAATAAATCCTTTTGAATCCATGTTAAGAATTAAATTTTGGCCCATAACAGCCAAACCAATAAGTGCAATGTCTGCTTTAGGCCTAGAAGATAGAATGAATCATTAAAAATATTTTTTTTTGACTAAGTTAAATCTTGCTGTTCTCTGCCTACCTAGTAACAAAATTGGTAGTGACATAATATTAAATATTATTATAATAGGTATGCATTTTATTATCATTTCTTTTTGTGAATTATAATGAAAACACAGCTATGCGAAATATAAGTCATCAAAACGATCTATGACTACAACATTTGTAACAGTATTAAAATAATATATATAACATACATTTTGATAAAATGTTATGTTAAGTAAAAACTGATATAGATAAATTTAAAACATTGCACCAACAACACAGTACCCTAAAGTAAAGGTATGACTGTGTAACAAAGTCACCTTCAAATAACCTTGACCTCAAGTTGTGCGCATGGTGATATGAATATGATAATCAAGGTGTTAAGGTTGCTCTTGTTTGTACGTTTCTAAATGTACAAAAAAATTGGTTTGTGATTTAAGATAAGAAGTTATTACATATTAATGTAATAAAAATAAAACTAACCAGTGGTATTTACCACCTATTATACTAAGTTACATTACATTCAGTAATGTTATATCTTATGTTATATGTACTGAGAAGTATTAATAGGTCAAATTATTGGTTGATGTAAGCTTAGGTAGTAAATAGGAGATAGAATGATAATGTACTAGCATAATAATGATAGCATTTCAGGTTAATCTTTTCAAAATGCTGGTATATATTAAGTATGTAAAGTAGCAACACATTTTGTTCTTCAATACCTATCTGTTTCTTTGAAACAAATTTAAAGTAATATTATTCAATTCAATGACTACTTTGGCGGCAACAAATGGTAATTCACAAAAAAATTAATACAAAATAATCTGTAGTTATTGTATTTTATTGAGTTATGTATAGTTATTTTAAATTGTCTATTTATTTTTGTTAGCAAACTTGATAATAAATGAGTTTTCGATTAAAGCAATGTAGAAACACATTTGGCGGAAAACTTTAAAAAAAAACCACAGTCACGCTTAGTTTTATAAATTAAAAAGGTATTATATGTCTTTAAATATGAAATTACAATATTATAAGAGAAATTTGTACTCACTCAGCCATAATTAAGAAATATTTTGGTTGACAAAACAATAAAAAAAAGACAAATATTGTAAATTAACGCTACAATTGCATCCACGGCACGCTAGTAATATTGGTCTCCGTAAAGTGAATGCAAATTAAGTGGATACTGGATAGACGAGTCTTTGAAAGTTGGTTTAAAACGCTTAAACTTCAAGTCGATGACAGCTGACATCACCGCAGGGTACCACAGATAAGTTAGGAACGTCTCTGTAAACATCACAAACAATTATGGTCTATTTATGTCTACAATACTTGAAAATTTTTAAGCATTGTATGTAAAATACGCTAAATATGAATATGTTAAACTCTAACGGGATAATATAATAATTAGTGATAATAGCTATGTTAAGATGTTTCTGTATACTTTTACATTTTTACCACGACCATTCATAAGTATATAGAGGGGGGCAGCATAGGCAGGCCTATGAGTGCGAGTGTCCAAGAAATAATAAGAGGTCATCAATCACACATGCGCAGAGAAATATTCATGGCGCGCGAGACAGATATCTGCCCTGCCACATTTGCTTTTTCTTTTTTAATCGCTGGACACATTTTAGACTGGCTGCCTACTCTAGTATAATATCTTTATGCGACCATTTCTTTTTAACATAGGTACATGTAATACCCTCATTTATTGAATCAATATAAGTTTCATTACGTATAATAATTAAATAGAAATGCTAATGCTTAGAAATGTCAAACAATAAGCTAAAACCTATCGGCCCGTTAAAGTCCCGTTAAAAAAGATTCAGCCGTTTTGGAGATTACCCAAAACAGACAGAAATTATAAAACTGCGTTTTTGTTACATGTGCCGTATACATTTTACATGCACTCATTAGAAAGCTATAAATTTGATATGATAAACAGACAATTCAATTTTATTTACATGTAAAGATAATAAACCAATTGTATATTGTTTCTTCAGAGTACCTAACACTTAAGAGTTTTATAAGATCAACAATTATTGATGCTTGGGACAATAAACAATTTCTAATTAAAGTCCAACACTTAGTAATAAAGTACAATAATAGCAGCGTAATTCCTGAAAGAAGACATATTTACCAAGATGCTTCAGTTACCAGAAAATGAACAGGACGAGGGACAGTGCTCACGGAGACGATTATTTTCACTCCAACAACAAGGACAGTATACTCCTACAATTTACCTGTGCTATCGTACGTAATAGGGGCTAGCCTATTACCCTAGCTAATTACACATACACAGGGCACAGATCCATGTTCCTAGCCTTTCCTAAGAATTACAAGTTAGAAAAATCCAACAGTACCTGACAGGGTTCAAGCCCAAGACCTCTCGACCAACAGTCACCCATGCAACCACTCAATCAAAGGGGCATTAACATTCATGAACTATGTTATATTATGCTATAGCAGTATAGTTCCAGTAAAACCCAACAAATAACACACAATGAGTGATATAAATGAGACTACAACAAATCATAACAAAACATTTACTAAAATTTTCATATTTGTAAGATATAAATTTTGTTAGCAATTTGCTTACAATATAATTGGACGTAAATAAATAATATACTCTATAATAAAAGTTACCAACACTAAAATACAATACTATTAAAGCCATAAACCTAATAATATAAAAAAAAACGAAGAATATATAATATGATTATTAACTAATATACATAAAAAGACATGAATATCCAAAGACTTATTTATCCTATAGAAAATGCCAAATGTATGTATTTTATGTCAGTAATTTATTTTTTGTTAATGATATTATAAAAACTCCACTTCCATTTAGTGTACCGACTAAATCCATATCCGTGTTAAGTTCTACTTATAAATTCAATTATTACATAGATAATAATCACAGACATATATATAATACATACCTTACAAAATTATATCATTATTGATAAAAGACACACGACACATAAATAGCACTTATACTTATAGGTACATACATAAAAAAATGTTGAAAATTACAGTCAATAGGATTGTCAAGAAATGTACCTAATTATAGAATATTATATTGTATCATCGTGTAAGTATCATGTTTATACCACCATAAAAACAAGTATTAATTGAACGCATATGAAACAAAAACGTGACTAAATCAAGATGAAATAGGAAGGAATAATTGTGCAGCCAAAATGTATTCACATTATAACAAATCACTTCAGCTTCATTACAAATTAGTGATATTGCCAGTCTAATTTGCAGTATATTATGTAAATATTGTGTGACATAATTAATCAAACCATTGATGAAGTGATAAAAGCTCACGGAATTCCTTGTTTCAAACTAGTTTTTTATTACAACCTAATTAACCGACCTGGACAAAGCCATTTCACCTACGATGTACTAAGGCAATTGTCTTGACATAATATGTCAATATTATTGTGTATGTAATAACATTTGAGTGTGAATTTAATCAGAACAGGATATACATTTAATACTTTTAGAAAAGAAACTTAACTTAATTTTCCATCCTGGATCAACACAAAAGCAGTAAACTATATCAAACAATAGAAATATTGAAGTCGGGACATTATAGTTTAGAAATCAAAGTTTAAAGTAAACACATATACAAGTACAAATGTAACATAATTATTTTAAATGTTCATTCAATTAACACTTCATTTTAAAGATTTTAATTGTTTTATTTTATACAAAAAAAAAAAAACCCATTTACATAATAAATAAAAAAAAAGTAACATCACGCCTGTAATCCCCGAAGGGGTAGGCAGAGGGGTGTACTACACTCCCATGTTTCACCAGTTACGTTTAAGTCCCATGGAATAGGTGGTGAGCCTATT
>DWME01008196.1:0-11918 GCA_018244795.1 Parelbella ahira ahira
GCTGGTAAGTGTATCTTTGGAGCATTTACTTCCTAACCGCCCTATATCCTTATCTTGCTATTCATCGTTAGATTACATTACATGTACTCGTACATACGACCAACATCGGGGTCTTGTTAGAATAATCTAGAATATTAAGTCTTTACTAGCTTATAAACGTGGCTTTGCCAGCGCCCCCGTGGAAATAGTTTTACTTGCTGTAAAATACTCGATGTTAAAGAAATACATGAGTTATTCCTGTGAGAATTTCATTAAACGATTTCGATGAATTGAGGCCATAATAAACGATACAATCAGACCAAAACACCATGAAACTTTCGTTTTAATGTTTTAATCGTATACTGTTTTATGCACAAGTTTATACTTAAAGAGTTCTATAAAATAATTATGTAATTTAGACGGATGCTTTTGATATCTCTTCCAGGCCGAGAGTAGAACTAAGTTCATGATGAAGTCTTTCTACATTAAAACAAAGATTGTCAATATTTTTAATATATTCTACACGCAGAATGCACACCATTAGTGACCCATCAAAATATGACTGTCACAATCTCCTAGATTATTCCTCCGGACAAGCAGCCTTGATGATCAATGGATACATGTCGTATTTGCTAACCCACCATCAGCCAGATCTTAACAGAACGTAAGGAACTAACGATAATATACGGCGCAGAATATTTAATGTCCTTCCCAAGACGCATAAAACAAATGACGATTACATACAACATACAGCTATTGAGAGACTGACTTAACTACACTGTGACACTATCTTAAATAAATGCGTCGTTATAAATTAAATAGTCACAGTAAAAAGTTATTGCGTTTTATTTACAACCCAATATAGTACAGTGTGCTCAAACCACAAGTCGATACAATATATTCGAAGGGCGTAATAAATTTGAGCACTATATCCGAATTCAATATGCAAATAGCCATACGGAACCGCTGGGGAACAATGAAGGGAAGGAAATACAAAAATATGATAATCAAACGCACTGAAAGAGATACTACGGAACGCGAAATCTTCCGCCGACCTGGAAAATAACGATAGCGGTGTTCCAAGGGAAAATTCGAATTATCATTTTAATGGAAATATGATTGAAACATGAACGATTTGTGGAATGATGTTTTCGTTTAATGATAACACATATGTATATGAATTTCTCGACGTATGATCAAATCGGTAGGTACAATATTCAGCAATAGTGATTTGTCGCGTAAAGGATTTTCCATTCGATTCCCGAATGGACAGATTTTTAATGATTAGTTATCTATTTGTTACCTATTTACTAATTTAAAACTAGTGAGTTGAAATAGTTTCTTGAGTACTACGATTTCGTAGGTATATCATACAATATAGAGATTAAATTTAAAGAAAATTGCAGTATTAAGCTGCAAATTATATTTATGTGCTAATTATATGCTTTAAGATTATGCACAAAATCTCAACTTTCTTCGGCTCCATGTACTTATATACAGCATATTCAACTATTATATAGATATATAGGCAAATAATACTTAAAAAACAATTCCTTAGCTGTAGGTACTGGCTTTTGAGCGAAGTTCCGTCTCTTTGAAGGCAGGTGAACCCTTAAGTGGATGTTGGGAACAAAGGGCCTCGGACAGTGATTGATGGCAGCGGTCACCTACAAGGAGTGTGTTTGACTCCGATTAAATTAAACTTTCAGATCAAAGATGATGGGGTCGGCGCAATCATTTCTGGAAGAACAATTTAAGTAATACCTACCTGTTTTAATCGAATAGTCTGAATTTTAGAACTCTGCATTGATTGATGATTTAAATATGAATATAAATTAATATCACAGTGTACGATTTTATCGAGCAATTAGCACACATTTGTAACAAGTGGTGTTTAACACCTGAAATAAGTTTTTTTTATATTTGTGAATACAAAATGTATCAAACATTGTTTCATAATTATCCAGTCTTAACAATTAGAGTATCCTATAATAAAAAAATCAGTAATAGAATATTTTCAATCCATTGTTTCCTTTAATGATGAAAAATGATTGATGACAAGTAGGATCGAATCTTAAGCGTTCCCTTGAGTAACGATGTTTTAGATTACGTAGTCTATCCCGATTGTCATTTTAAACAAAATCAATAATAAATGAAATTACCCGGTAGATCGCGTTTAGAAACTTCGAGATAATATATAACATATTAATAGAGTTACAAGCTGATTCAATCTGTGAATTGACGGCGGTCGATTTAATCCTAAACAGTATTGTCGGGAATTTCGTATCTTTCAACCGCAAAACTGTTGGGAAGAACCTTTAAGTTAAATTAACATGAACCAATTAATGTAACATTACACTCTTACAACCTCAGTTTAGTTCTAAGTCTATGGACACACCCACATACACTAACACTCAGATCCGAATAAACAGTTTTCTACATTCGGATACCTATCTACTCAACTGGGAATCGAACCCAATAATTGACATGGGATACTTGTCACCCATTGAGTCAAAAAGATCGCCATTTACTTATCCAGCTATGCTTGACGATATATTTAAACAGAATAAGCTACAAAATTTCTTAGAACCTCGCAAGATTTCACCGATTGCAATTTCCTAAATGACTACCGTCGCGTTATTTACAAATTCACTTCAAGGCATCGCTACGAGCCAGTCAATATCGGACGATGGGCGGAAAATATGAGAACGCCTCATGAAATATTTCTATAGAAATATAAGAAAGGGTTCTTGTTTTCCTTTTACCGACCTTTTAGCTAATAAGAGTCGTTTGTTCCGTGGTTACAAATCGTCCGCCAATTTTCGCCTTTCCCCCGATGAAGTTGCCATTGAATTTCTCGCGGTAATGCCCCGAAATCGCCGACCAGAAGTATTAATATTCGCCCTTTGATGTTTTAACGCTTGTCCTTTCCACGGTTATTGTTTGACGTGAAAACATTTGTGCTTTCGTTGCGAACCGTTGTTGATAGAGTCTCTTCATGTTGATGATGCCGAGAAGCGTTTAATAAAACGTTCCATTTACGCTTCTAGTCACATTTATGCATTAGAATCATCATTGATACGCAAGGCTGATTAAATTAGGACGAATAACACACAAGACGTTCCATTCTATTATCCGGCAATACTGAGCCTACGTATTTTATTTTTAATATTAAAATACTTGGAATGCCACACGTGACCGATTACTTAACTAACCAAGAAATTTGGCAAAATAACGGAACAAATTCTTTTTATATGATAAAATTACGCCATAGGTATGAGAGCTGCGCTCAATTATGACCCAAAGAAAACATTTCGATAATTATATTCTATAGTAATATGGGAAGTAAAACGTAACTGGTAAAATATGGGAGAGTACTACACCCCTCTGCCTACCGCTTCGGGGAGTAGAGGCGTGATGTTACGTATATTTAATAACCTTTTAAATTTCAGCTTCATTAAAACTCATCGTTAATATTTGAAAGGCCGACCATTCCCATTTGGTTCAGATAAGAAAAACAAAAATACACGTCACCGCTCTATTGAGTACGTACATATATGTACATACATATGTACGCGCAGGTAAACTCCCGCGAGCTTTCCAGGTTATTAATTCTAAAAATGGATTAACACTTTGACAGGAAGCCAACTCGTTACCGTGATGTCCCGTAGGACGTCTAGTGTAAAAAGCTTCGATATATCCGTTTCGCTCCCAGAGAGATACTGTAGGCACTGCATTATTAATATTGTGTAAAAAGTGCTAAAGGCTTGTTTAGATTTGTTGGGATTATATTTTACGCATTTTATTTAGATGCAGTGATAGCCTAGCGGTGAAGAATTCAGCCTCTCACTCCGGGGGTGCTGGGTTCAATCCATGGCGCGCACCCCTTTACAAAAGTGCGTCAAGTTTAAATATCACTTGCTAACGGTTTAAATATCACTTGCAACGACCTCATATCGATCTAGTTTATTCTGTTAACGTTTAGTCAATCCATACTCGCAAAAATTCTTACAAGACACTCTTCTACTCTTCTTTAATTTCTATTTAGAAATTAAAACCCATACGTAAAGTGATATGCGAATGTGATTTCAAGTATATTTCTTAGGTCGGAACTACCATAACCACAGAGCTCAACACTGTAGAGAGACTTGCCACAATTCCAGCATGTTTATAATTTTGCATTGCTGTTAAACACATATATCTTACTGCATTGTAATAAAAACTATTCTACAATGTACCTACATTTTGTCTAATTACGAGATTTTGTCCATAATAACAATAACTATTAATTGAGTATAACACCTAATCCAATAGTTCAATTTTTTAAGACAATTAATCTATCCGTAAAAATCTTAACAGCAGAATTAGGTAAAAATTTGTATCTCTTCTGAATGTAATAAATATTAATCCAGATTGTTTGATCTTTGACTAAAATAAATAAATATACTAATAATAAAACAATAAGTACAAACTCTACTGTTATATTATAAAGAGCGTTTAATAAGATAAAACACAGAATATGAGATTACATACGAGTATGTAAAAATCATAAATGACTTAAGCCGGGTACACATGTAATTGTATATAAACACTCACGAGACGTTTAATACTAATCAAAACATGTATCGATAGACTGTTGTGACAAGAAAACCAAATCGTTAAAACCGAGAGACTTGCTTTAAGCTTACTACGATTTGCATCTCCACAGACATAAGGGAGAGCTAGCCACAGTCGCCTTGTTTTATGATCCGCTCGTACCACAAATCAGCTACTTGCACCTTGTTCCCTTGTAAAAGGGGTTATTTTACAACGGTTTTCAGGTAGTCAGTGGTCTAGCCGGTGTTCGCTGCTGGTAAAACAAAGGAAATGTCGTACTCTGTTTTGTTTCAAGTTAGCTCGCGTTTGTACGGTATTGCGTTTTTACTCTTCGGTGCTTGGAATGTTTTAAAATAATGTCAGTTGCTTTTCCTTTAATGAAATGTATTTTTTGTTGATTAACTGCATTATTTTCGTTTTGTTTTTTATAGATATTTAGCAATAATTTCAAGTGCCATTCAGTAGTTTCTTTGCCACGTATCCATACTTTGGTACTGTCATTACTAACTGTAATTCTGTATGGGATATTTTAGGATTGGAATTAATAGTCGGCACGTTTCGAAGTAATAGGTATTTTAGGATTAAACGTCAAGATAAAGACAAAGGAAAAAAATGTAAAGATACCTATCGAAATATTTAATAATTTTAATAATTTCTGAGTTATGTGAAATCTGTCAAACTGCGTTTGCCTAGTGTTGACTATGGACTTATGTCATCATAGATTCATTTCAGTTTGACAGAATACTTAATTAAAAAGTTAAAGGTAATAAAATAGGATTGGGCATGCGCTACTACTTATTTATAACTAATTTTGTATTAAGTGAAACATAAAAAAACGTTTTCGTACACCGTACATTTGAGAGTAGGCAGAGAGCACCGCGTGCCAAATATCTACGCTTACAAAACCTGACGAGACTTTACGTTACATAATGTCTCATAGCATTTGCTTAAAACAGCGTAAAATATTTTAACGGACATTTCCACCGCAGTATTTCTGCCTGCAGATGCTGTGTATAATTAATATGCCCTGGGTTCTGCTTCCTGCACGGCTTTAATTACTGGCAGTAAACGAAACACGCCCTCAAATTAGCTGCACTTTCCATTAACAGGTTCAATGTATAAAAATTTCATTTTTATTTCATTACTTCATCCACGGCCATCTAATCTCAAATTTGTCAGAGCATATACTATCATACAAGCATATCAGATATGCAAGGATCGGGATAATTGGCACCCCGTGGGCTATGCCTAATTTGTAAGCGACTTGTCGTGACGATATGTATGAACGTATATACTATCACAACCAAAGAGCTAATAAACCTCGCACTAAATATGTCTAAATATATAACTAAAAGATAATTTAACATCCACATAAATAACTCTTACATACTCCACATGTAAATATTAGTTTATGTTGTAGTCGAACGAACAACCCCTGCGCAACTGGTTAACACTAATAGCTGTGACGAAGAAAATATTCAAGTGAGATTTTAAAGACTTCGTCTCACATCAAATAATATACCTCGTATAATTAATTGATTGAGGAGACCGTACATCTCAACTACTTTAATAAACAAAAGTAATTGGACCACGCTTACATATTTGCTGCAGCCTCAATTAACCAAAGACCACACTTACAGAATTAACGGTATTTATTTATAAATGAGCAAATATTAAGCCGAAATCTACTTGGTACTTACGATCAAAGTTTGGACATTTATCTGGCTTGCAATTTTTCAAAGCTAACTGATTATTTATTTGTAATTAATTTACTTATTTTAATAAATACACATTGATATATTTTATCGACATATTCAAGGCATTATTGCTTAAGATATTTGTTTTAACAAAGAAAGTGGCATACGTTTTTATAGCCTTATCTTTTAGTTTAAAGCATTGCGTACAAAAATATAGTACAAAGAAACTCAATTATATTTATAATATCTTTTTTCATCGGAATAAAAGTCATTTGTTACTAATGTTTTTTTTTTATAAATAAAATATATAATTTATAAGAAGGTATATATGTATTTCATACTTGCAAGATAAAATTCCCAAGATAATATCTCTCCACGCTTTAATACAGCACTGCTGTGTTCTGTAATGTCAAGATTAAAAACTTAAGATAGTGCGGAATATCTAGAAAGATATTTACTTAAGAGCTTGACCCCTCCAGCTTTTTATAGGTCAGTTACAGAGAGGATTTTTCTAGGACAGACGCTTATGAAAAGTCCTTCTTAAAAGCATTCGTTTCATCTCGCACGACAAGGTGGCTTCGCACTTGTACCATTTCCAATATTATTTCAAGCCAGACTTTATTTTTCTCCTCACCAGTTGTATGCCATTATGTCCATTGAAAAGATGCGGCAAGAACCATTCACGTTGAATGGTGCTGTTTATAACCTCATTTAATCAAGAGACATCCGATTTAAAAAATACTCTATTTCAACGACATTTGTACAAAATGCTTTTGAAAAGATTCTTTTTTATTGATTGTGATATGTACCTAATATCTGTAATATATGTACTTATATCCTTGCTGCCCTATAGATGTACTAACAATAATGGAAAAACTCACAAGTTTCATTTAAAATAACTGTTACACCTCTTTGTTATTTTTATACATAACTTTTCAATACTATTAATTATTATGAAGTTGAAGCGGAAGAATATTTTATGCTTGACTCTTTCTAAATTACATTTATGTACTTAACTTCGCTGGTTACATACAGTGTCTGAATAATACTCTAAGAGTTTAATTGCGCACACATGACAAGCTAAACGTCAGCTTCAGATATTTGCTACATTGACCACACCAATAAGTGACCAGTCGCGCGTCATACAGTATTAGAAAAACTCTGAAATATTTCTACGTCTCTACAATTGCTTTCAATATTTTCCTATAAAACACATGTCCAGAAGTTTAAACAATGCTAAGGATGCGACGCTTCTCAATAAATATCTGTATTTTATGTTTAAACTTCTCTGTAGCTTAGAAGACAAGAAACAAAACATTTCATTTTCAATTTAGCGATTGTATTATTTCTTGGTTATGACAAAACAAATATGCTGATGGCGCGGACAAAGCGAATCAAGATAAAACATCTGCGCGTTGTAAGAAGATTGGAGTTAATTATAGATGTAAATCTCTGCGAGATCTCCAAGCTCATTTGGCTTGTTAATTGAAAAAAGTCGAGTCTTGTAATCCGTTCTGTTGCAACGCGGTGTTTGCAGGGATAAGTCTTTATTCGAAATTCCGATATTAAAACGATGTGGTCTCTAACAAATATGCATGCAAATAAAGCGTTTTGACCCACTTTACAATTAATATCAATACTTAAGGCTAGCTAACAGTTGTAGCATCATTCTAGGAAATAAAGAACTGCATATTGCTAATTCAGCCTCATTTAGACATATAAATCTAATATATAACACGCAAGAAAGGTTTGTGACAATAGATTTATAATTTAAAAAATTAACAGAATCTTCGAGAGAAAATAATAAAAAAGAAAATAAGCAACAAAGCTAGCGAAACCTAGATAGCAGTGAAAGAAGATGGAAATTAGGAGTTAACAAATTATAGTTTATAACCGCACACAGCACTTCAAGAAAGTTTTATGCTTAGAATAAACGGGCGCTAGAAAATGTAATTATGAAATTCAATGCTCATATTACCTGTTATATTATATATTCGTCTATTTTAATTTGTATGTATAGTTGTATGAGTAGTTGTACTCTATATACGTGTGTGTGCCTAAGTACATGTGTGCATGTTTGTACGCGTGTGTCCATGTTTGTCGTGTGCGTGCGTGCGTGCATGCATCCGAGCGGGTGTGTGTGTATACTTGAGTATGGTTATAAGCGTTCGTGTTATAAAATGTACGTATTAGGTAAATGTATATTTGTATGTATACACTTGTTTGTCCGGTACAATTGTTACAATTTTTATTTTAATGTACCCACAAAATTTTGTTTCTTAAGAACATTTACTTTTCATTTCTGGCGCTTCTGTAAAAGATCTCTCTAATAAGGGATAAGCAATTCCATTGCACATAAATTACTTTGTATATTTTTACTTCACAATAAATATTAGTTTTCTACAAATATATTCATTAGTAATAATATAAAGTAATAACTAAAAGAGTAGTAATATAAGGTAGTAACTATACAAAGACAGTAAGTATACAAATACAGATAAGTTTATAATATTGTGTCAATATTAGCAACGTGTTAAAATATTGTATTGAACGGCAAAAAAAGAAAAGAAAAACAAAATTCATTCGGCCCTACCGAATTTTAAATTTCCACCCTCCGACCACAGAGTAGCGTTAAACAAATTAACCCGATCGGAATTACTCACTAAAAGATATTTAATTATCGAACGCCGGTTTAATCGGTCGGCTTAATTAGAACACATCAGCCGTTGGAACATTTGTCGGGCGAATCATTTAGTGGTTACTCGACCATCTTTTTCAACCTGTAATTCTGCTTATAGGGTAATGATGTTACCAGAACAGTAATCAACATCCAAGTACCGTAATACCTTCTTTTTTGATATATAACTTTGCTTGTATAGTAATAATGTTAATAAGAAAGCAATTATATTGTTTTCGTGTTTCTATTTTGTGATTGAGGTGTCAGAAGTCACTGGAACATATTATGAACATATTCAGAGGGTGGTGAATGTAAAAGAATATGAGGACTTCAAAAGGTGAAGGTATTTTTCATTCGGTGCTCACTGCCTACTTCGTTAAGGACCTGGCGCGATGATATAACGACATATTTAATTGCTAGATCGTCGACATATACAAACTTCAGTTCTCAATTAGTCTCAACTTCACTTCTCAATTAGTTATTCTGTAAAACAAAATTCAGCACTCTGAGTTTTATCGTGTTTTGTATCATCCTTATTCATCGTACATTAACAACACAAAAATTTTATGTACATCAAATAATAAAAGGTGAAATACTGTTTTTGCGATTCAGTAGATAATCAAAATCACGATAATTTTACTATATTAGGACCTCAGTATAAATATAATTTTACAATTACGATCACATTACCAGTAATTTACTATTTTACTAGTTTTTACTACAGTATTTTACTACTACGACCTCCTTACCAGTAAGGAGTTAAAAATACGCTATCAATAATTCTAGAGTTCTAAAGACTGCCCGGCTCGATTTACTTTCTGTTATTACTTTCTGGCTTTTGAAATATTATACGTATTTCGACCTCGTAGGTCGTGTTTACAAGTTAGTATTGGTCGCTATTTGTTATAGAAAAAGCTACGAACTTAAAGGAAGTATAGAATTATTTTACGTAAAACATTTAATGATGAATGTCTAGCGTAATTATTTTTAACCAATATTCTTAATACACTTGTTACAAGATATTTTGTAAAAACTTTTAATGAGACCTATTAGTTTTTTGCAATATCTTTTAATCCCTTGAGAAAAGCTGCAGGCAGATGCTGGATGCGGCAAGCCGCGGATAGGACGCGATGGCGCTCATTGTGCGAGTCCTATGTCCTGCAGTGGGATGGGATAGGCTGATGACGATGACGACAGAAAAAGATATTATCAATGTAAAACACAGAAAATGTGACTTGCTAATTAAAACTTACACCTTTAATGACTGGATTTCAGAGAAAAATAAATGTAATGGCTTTTATATGTATAGGTACTTTATTTTTGACTAAGCTTACATTATCCGGATGCCAAGAGAACGAAAAATAAATAAAAAGTAAAATGTCCTAAAAAATCTAACGTTTTTAACGGCGGGAACTAAAAATATACTTCGGGACATTAAAAAAACGTCGTTACCGTCTAGAAAATTATTACCTTGCAGAATTAAATGGCGATCTTGATCCGAGAATGAATATCAGACGGTTGAAAGCGTTTTAAAATGGCGCAAGCTTATGAGAATATTCAATGAAATGGCCATTTAAAATTCAAGTATGCAGTGCTTTAACGATAAAAAGCGCTTGAGCTATAAGAGCCGCCCAATGCTGGGCATAATCATCTCCTGGCGGCGTGGCAGTATTACCAAATAATTCCAAACATCCAATAACTTGCTGTGAAGAAAAACATCGTGAGAATACCTGCACATTTTAAAGTTCCCATTAACTTTACAAGAATTTGACAAAGAGTGATCTACACATTGTGATCTACGATGTGATCTATGCGAAATATAGCATTGCTGTTTAAGACTCTGCTCAGGTCAAAATATATATAGAGTGACAAAAACGACAACGTTTTTATCAATTTTGTCTTCAGGAGTGGCTAAGGGTGAGATACCCTTTTTGTTAAAATTATTTTTTAAAACCCAACCTTCCATCCCAACCAGCCAAAAAAAACCGGTAAATACTGCAGTAATTTTGAAAATCTAAATACAAAAACCTGAAAGAGATTGTATAAGCTTCAGCGGATTTCAGGATTTCTTTGAAGTGCAAATTTAGCTCGCGATCATGTTTGCGACGATACAGAGCGAGTTTCGGAACTCGCCTTCTACAGCTACCCTCTTTTCAGTGAAATAATACGAAATCGTTTTGAATTGAGTTCAGGTAGCTTCATTAATTTTAAGGATATAGTGTAAGAATATAACACTACCTCTTGGATTTGTTGCATAAAACAGTTGCTCGATATTTTAGTACTGAACATTTTTGTCCTTTTGCCAAGTTGTTCTTGAGAACTTAAATTGACGTATCAGGCTATTGTATGGCATGCAAATTTATTTTGTGTTTTATTGAAAATACGTCACATTTTGTGCTTATTGTACACCTGTGTAAGGCAGGACAGAGAATACTTTTCAGCTTTGACATCAGTGTATTGATCTTTTGTCCACAATAAAGAATATTCGAATTACAATTATAAGAAAAAGAAAATTAAATTCTTTTTTTTATAAGTGCAATCTGTTTCAGTTTTTTGTAATGAATTGTTTATTTTTTAGAGTCCAAGAAATTTCCTTTTATAAACCGAGATGTTACAAAAAGTATGTACTCGTAAGTATGCAACAACTTGGCCAAAGCTATAAAAGAAATTTGGTTTCGGTGAATTCTGTATGTATGATTTCCAAAGGGCAAAGCTGCTTGGTTTAGTGCGAGTTAAGCCCTTTAAAGCGTTATTATTAATATTATAGACTGCAATCACCCAAAAAACCTTTAACACTTTTATTCTACACGAACCTCATATCTAAGCCTGAGATGATGCCAAAAATCCGAAAATTTGCCAAAACTAGAAGCCAAGATCATAATATTACCTCCCCTGGTATTGTTTGCTTAATTAAACAGATCCCTCGGGAACCGGTGGCCGGCCAAATAATTTTGCCATTTGCGTTAATA
>DWME01008197.1:0-11917 GCA_018244795.1 Parelbella ahira ahira
GTTATACCTAGTCACCACACCATGCACCTGAAGGTCGGAAGCAACATCATTTCCCTATAGACTATGCATACAAATATGTGTTTGTTTGTGTCTAACCCTAACATCGCACCGTGTGAATAACTATAACCCTTATCGTCATACGGTAAGGCTTAAAGTCGCAGACGGCAGTAACGACATTTACATAAAGTAATTAGGCTATATTACGGGCTCACTTGTCCCCTCGCAGTTTTTGCTGCTAGCTCGGTATGCTACGCACTCGGAACACGTTGTAGTTTCTTTGTGATAACGGGAAATATTATTCGTTCTATATTATCATTCAACTAACAACTAATCTATCACTTAACGCTCTTCTATGTATATTAAACCAGTACATTATAGCATTATTTGGGACAATGTATTCATACAAATTTATATGCGTACAATATACTATCATGATATTTATTACAATAAAACCGTTACAATTTTTGAATATGTATTATTTTAACTATTTTGTCACGCCAGTTCACCTACGGGGTAGGCAGACTGACTTTTATTGCACAGTCTATTAAAATATTAAAACACAATAAACAATAATTAAAACCCAACGCTCCTAAGTTCATCTATATTCACTTGGAAAAGATTGCGAATCTCGTTTTCATGTCCAATTAATCGGACAGGCGTCCATCAGCCTTCGGTCGTTTATTTCCGCCGGCGGCCGGCGCGAGCGACACAGAACAATTACAGTCCTGCAGCTGCTGCGCTGCGGCAAACTAAATTATGTTAAATACTAAACTAAATTAAGTCATGTTAATAGTAAACAATAAATCAAAATAAATCATATCAATGTCTAACACCAAACGAAATTAAATAATCTTCATCTTGTCACACACACCAACATTATACATTAATTATTATATGTACCTACATTCATCCAACATCAATTTGTGTGCTTATTATGGATAATTGTACTGATTGTACACTTATCCATAATATGATTGTGTTCTAGATTGTACATTTATCCAAAATTAGTTTATGTTCTAAATTGTACTTTCATCCGTAACTAGATTGTGATGTATATTGTACATTCATCCAAAATTTGTTTGTCCAACAATTTGTTTTTTAATTTCAATTCGCAGATCTAAGCACGTATATTATCGACATAATGTATTATATTACATGTCTAAAATACGTATGTTGTTTTTTGTAGAAACAGGTGTGTCTCGTCTGTTTCTCGCAATTGGACAATTTTGAGTAGTCGCATCACACCGCTGATTATCACAATGAACAATTTGTGGTTAAATATTATAACACGATGTTTGGGACGTGCGCGCCGGAACGACGCAGTTCCGCTCGGCAGCCGAGATGCTAATTAACTTTACTTCATTTATAATTAATTACAAATTTCCCGACGCGACGGTCTCCAAGTTAGAGATCAGTGTGTAGGATACATAACCTGTCTTAAAGTTACAAAATTTTATAAAATTTATATGAAAACAATTTTTTAGCGGGACTGCCGATTGGAGGACCTGAGTTGACATTCCGCGTGGCGTACTATTGGATTTTACTAATTTAGAATTTCTAGTAATGACTCGGAGTTTAGATTTGTGCCCGGTGCATGACAATAAGCTCACCACCTATTCCAACTGTAAAACGTAACTGAATCCTTTCTACTCAATTATTACCCTTTTAGGGGAGAACGGCATGAGTATATTAATAGTCTTCGTATGTGCGTCGGAACCATTAATCCTAAATAAGTTTTAATAGTCGTTTCAGTTGAATGCTTTTATAATTGATATTAAATTAATTTGAATTTATAGTACGGTGTCTCTAACTCGTCAATAGTAGATAGCTCTTCTGTAAAAAATAATCCCGATTACTTTTTGTCATACTAATTGGATATGTCACAACTTGAAAGGGATGGAGTTTATAAAAAAAATTAAATTTTACAAACAAGGTGTTGTACTGTGTCAGGCTGTCGTAATATGAGAAGTCCTGGATGAGAGCGCGTGGGGCAGGTGGGGCGTTGCAGTATGTTTTGTTGTGTGTTTAAGGAAAAAAACATATTCATTTGTTTTAGGTTCGTCTTGTATTACTTCTACTGTAGTATTTGCGTTTTTATATATAAATATTTCTCTATAAAATCATATTTTTTATTATTAGCAATTATGCTAGCTAGACTAGCTCTGCGGAGAGATATATAAATTGGTTTTTACTAAATTCCATGGTGTCACTAAAGTTTTGAAAATGGTTATTAAAATTGAAAGGCAGTAACCCTACCCCCTAATTGATAGGATTAACAACATATTGAAACTAACATATTGAAACGTGGAAGTACACTCCTCTGTCAATTTCTTCTGAAAAAAACAGGCGTGATGTTATGTCGAAACCACAGTTGTAACTACAACACAATAGTATTTATGTATAATAGGATATAAAACCTTCTTAGTACCGATTCACTGATGAACGCTATTTAAGTAACGCAGTCAACACTGTCAGTCCATTGGAGTGAATTTTTTATACATTTTACCGTAGGTCAGCTGTGCATTTAACGTTAGATAGATGACATACCCGTTAGCGTCTTGTGTAAAAAATCGCCGCAAAAACCATGCGAACGCGGGAATTACATATGTAACTCGTAAGGTTTGCAAAACAAATTGGTATAATAATAATATTGATGTTACGAGCCCTAATGCACATTAAAATAAAGACAAGCGTCCTGTTGAAGCGACGCGAGAGCGATGCGATTTGAGATATATAGCAGCGGAGATCGAGGGTTCCAGTTGTCGCTAATATGTTTTGTTTTTTTATTTATTTATTAGTGCCTGACTCGTTGGTCGAGTGGTTGCAAGTGTCACTGCTGATCGAGAGACCGAGGGTTCGATTCCCGGAACAGGTAGAGGTGTCATTTACATGTTCTAAAGGAAATTTCTAGTGGTGGTAGTATCTATGCTTGGTGTATGGAAATAGACTCATCATCTGTTCTATGGTGGACGTAAAGGTAATTGGTTAAACGTGCACCACACTCCTCTGCCTAACCTTCGGGGATTCCAGTCGTGACACTACGTTTAATTTTTAAGTTTACTTTTTAGTGTGTTATACATCCAGTTCTAGTTAGCAAATCTTAAGACAAAATATACGCTATATGTTTAAAATTGCAGTATTACAGATGAACAGCTGACATGTGTCACATAAGAATACAATAAAAGACATAACTTCGCAAGTTTTTGCATAACAATATTTACGAAATTCGTGTTTCAATCATTATGATTTTGCGTTATCACAATAAATATAATTAAACGTTTTATAAATAACATTGAGCTATTTATTTTTTAAAATCACGTGTAGCAATCTTTCATAGAAAGCGTTCTTTCACAGAAGCGTAAGGAAATGGAGCACAGGCTTAATTACGTTCGTAGAATATTACATTAGTATTAACTGTATATGACATTTAAGTTTTATTTAATTGGTGTCATTGAAAACCGTGGTTAACAAGCATTTCTCAATAATACTTTTAGTATATGTACGAATTTCTTCATATAAGTAGGTACGGTAAATTTAATTTACAGTAGGTATATTATAAATAGAGTAATAAGAATTGATCAATGTTAAATTTATAACTATCATAGGAATGAGATATTTAAATTTAGAACACTATAATATACAAAGGTGCAGCCATATAAAAAAGTTAAAGAGTGTAACACTATCACAGAACATAAAATCGATTGTTGAAGTGAATATTATCATAATAATTGTGTCCGTACAGCTCGGAGCGCCAAGTCTTCTCTAATGAGATTATAACGACACGGTGTCGCGGTGGCAGTGGACGCGGTAACCTTTGCTCGCTTATTAATCGCCCGTGTACTGTGATGCGGTAGTTACACACTGACAACGGTATTGTAGACAGGACGACGCAGACCTCCACGAAGAACCTGCACTTTTCACCAGAAAACACACAAAACACATAACGATCGGTTGCTGATAAACCTTATTCACCTTGATTGTTATATACGATTATTACCTAGGAATACTTTTTTATGTGATAACTGTTATATTATCAATGTAATGTGGAAGAAGCACGTCAGTTCTATAAATACAGATATATGGTACTATGTCCTCTCTGCTTACCCGAGCCTGTCCTGTGGTGACGATATAATAATAACAATTGCAATACGTTGCAACCGTTATTGTTGCTTGAAAGTATCTACCTGTACTGTTATTCGAAAGTTGTAAAAAACAAAAGTGTTATTTATTGAAATGACATTTACATGTAGGGTATTAAAACACGATTTGTTATTTGCCCTCTATCGTACCTACAAGTTGGACGCGACAGGCTGTCGCTTCGCGCGTCAGGTGTCGCGCGTCCTTCATAGCGACAGGTATTCCCGTCTGCTGACATTTCCGACGGAACCGTTACTCGGGAGCTCAACTTTTATCGGGAAAGTTGAAGCCTGACATTTACCCCTCCTTTGTTCCTTAATTAAATTAATATAAATGAGGGTATATGAATTAATTTAGGATCGGTGGTGGCATTACACTAATATCGAGTTCTGATCACGCTGTGAATGCTTATGTCTCTTTCTAATTATAGCTGTATAATATTGGTATTCAGCTTTGCTGAACTAAATAGTTCTAACGACTTCGAATGACGACCAATCACATACATGTAGAGTTGTAGAGTGACGAATATTAAGGCTAGCAAAGTGGATATTAAAACACACTCATTGTTTTAGTGGTTGTAAATGTCATTGCTGATTAAGAGGTCTTTGGTTCGAACCCCGTTCGCTCGAAACGTTGTTGGACTTTCATAAGCTTGCCAGTCTGCACATCTATTCTACATGCTCCGTATTCTCAGATGCCAGTATGTGCCCGGCTTATGGCAATAGGCTCACCACCTATTCCATGGTGGGACGTATAACATAACTGGTGAATTACGGGTGTATACTATGCTTCACTGCTTAGAGGTAATAGATGGGCAATGTTATCTAACTTAACTAAGTTCAGTTAAGCAAGTTCAGTAGGTTTTAGTCTTAAAACGACTAAAGATTAGACATAAAAACTGTTTCTGTCGTCATGGACCGTACGCAGATGACGTCATTAGCAGCTAATGTACACCGTTAGGTATGCAATGGAGGCGCCTCGCCGCGTCGTGATTGGCCGCACTGCTTACCTACACGCGACACTCCATACGCGCTGTGCAATGCCTTTTGCATGTCAACGCTAATTCATACTACACCTACCTGACGTACAACGTAAAACAGTGGGCTTAGTAAAATTCGTGTAAGAAATGGAAGTTTTGTATGAGATGAATTATGCTTTTTAGAAAATTATAGAATACTAGTCAAATCGTAATGTCAAATTCTAAGAATGTCGGTCAGTTGGTAAATGAGAATAAAGGTTCCGCTGCTATAAGGGTATTTCCTTCTAAATTGAATTGCAAACAATTTATATTTTAATATAGAAACATGTAGGAATAATTTCACTATGTTCCAAATGAAGTAAAATGTGTTAATTAAATGCATAGCTGATATTTTCTACCTAGTAGATATCGAGTATCTACACAACGCCTGTGTAAACCCATTTAGCTTAAGCCTCCCCTGTGTCTTTTTATATTACGAAAGGTCACTTCAATTCCGGTAGCTTTTCGCCTTTCTGTCGGCTTCAAAAGATATGTAAATGAAATTATCCTTCAGATAAATAAACTTGACCCGCCCTCGCCTCGTTGAAAGCCCGGACTCCACAGTAAACCCGGTCACATAAGTCTATTTTTATTTACAAAAGTTGTTTTATGTGAAATTAAAACTAAGATTAATCAAGATGCAAGAGTAGCTATAGTTGAAATAGGTTATTAATTATTTCAAATATAATCGGAGTTAATTGCATTGAATATTACTTAAACCATATAATACCTAGATCATTGTAACTTTTAATATGTACTAGATGTCAATGTACCCTGAGTAAATCACGCAAAGCGTAGCTAATGTAGACGATGTTGAACTACAACTTGAACGAAATTTAGTCCGCAGTCCTGCGCCCGCCGGTTCGGGGGAGCTTTTATTCCGCTTATCTGAATTTTAAATTGCGGCCCGCTCGCATTCCTAGCGGGCCGCCGTCCACCCGTAAAAACCCAATCAGCTGGCTATTTTGGTATCGTGCCGGCATTTGACACACGGCTTCACTTTCAACTCACTGCGTACACACGCTCTCTATGCGAATAACTTTACTAATCTTTGTCCATTCCTGTTTGATTGTAAGCCTTAAAAAGTTATTCCCTTAAAAAAAAAATATCTAAAATTTGTCGAGAGTAGGGTTAACGAAGCAAATACGCTCATCCACTCGCTCGGTTAATGTTTCCATTATAAGATGTCATGGCCGTAAATTGTTTGCGGTAAGTATATGTCAAATTGATAACTCAGTGGGTAGGTGTAATTTGGCCGTTGCCGCGGCGACGCAGCCAGGTCTGTCCTCGCGGAGGTGGCAGGCAGACGGCGGGGTATGTGCGTGGCTGTGTGATTTGTCCGTCATGAGATTTAATGCCGGCGCGACGAGCGGCCCCCGTGGGAACCGTGCACCCACTCATTATCTATTCCGGAACACATCACGCAAATTAGACACAACAAGTTCCGACTCTTAGTCCTACCAAACATCTATTGGAATCTCACTACTCGTTTTTCGCTTCTAAATGAATTGAAAGAAAAGGATTTGGGTATTCGAGGTCTAGACATTTATTATCATATAATATCCAGTTCGATGTAACATAAAAAGACATTAAATAGCATTATATAGCTGCTGGAAGAAACATATTTTTACTTGACAGAGCTCGGTGACTGAAGTGAAAATATAAACAAGTATCTCAAGTACAATACCCACGAATTATTAATAAACGAACAAACCAATATGGCCTTAGTAGCAATGTAATGAACAATGCCTAACAAAAGGTTCAAGTTTAAAGAAGCATCTGTTATAATAATTGTATTAAATAAATCCTCCCACATTTATCAGCGCTGGTGCTCAGTACCGTGATTCGGATTTGCATAGTGCGTGCGTAGCTATTAAAAGTTGAAATGCAAATAAATGAGAAATGATTCAATTTCGCGTAGAAGCCCGGTACCGTAGGAGGCCCGGGGCGAGCGCAGCGGCCCGCGGGCGGTCGCTAGTCGCCGCCTAATTAATTAATCACGAGCCTTATATTTATTGTTGTTTTGCGTCGGTGCCTGTGTTCTCCGATAGATAATTACGCTCTCGCATACAATACTCATATTTTACCGACAACTTGCATTCCGTCTCCGATCGCTTTAAAACAGATCACTTTGATTTCGTCAAGGCCCTCTAGTGAATCTTCCACAAGATTGTTATTTAGTGGGTGATATTCATTGGGTGGTGGCCACATGTATATGTTTTCGTAGGACGTGCAAATATTACGATATCGAAACGATAAGGATATTACAAATTTTCAAATCATAGTGGCTTTAATAATCTAATTCGACAGTCGTCTGAATAGGACGCTATAATCAAACTAATAACATATTATAGCGTAATTCCTATATGAATATTAAAAGGTCAGAGGAGGTCCCACGCGACTGCGACGGCGGATATTACATGTCGCGTAATTCGGCCCATCAGCTACCGGCGCGCAGTGCGTGAGGCTGTGCCCGGCACACACACGCAACGTTTTTTACTCATATTAATCACACAGTCACTCGGGTTGCGACCTTGCTACCGTATCTATCACATTTTGTTATTCCCATTCACATGGAACGCGATGTCCGTCCGTTGGCTCTGGCAGCGAACACATGTAATGAGTATGTTTACTGGCTCAAAAACCACAACTATACACCGAACCTCGCATCTAATTACTACGTTTTAAATTTCGTTATCGTTCTAATTAAACCTAATTAGAATTATTTTGAATTAGAAATCCATTTTTTATCTAACTCCTTGAACACATTAACCATTGTGAGAAGTGAGGTTTAAGTAACTCATATTAAAATAACATGATTATGAGAATTAATGAGTGTGCTGAATACAGTAATGTTGAAGTAATAAAAACTGGCAATTTTGTAATTAAACTAAATTAAAAAATTAATTATAAATGCAACCATCAAACCGTACCGGGTTTTAGTAGACGTAATCTTGGCTTGGTCACCACGGTCGGGGGTATCATCGAAGTGCTAGTCCTCACCTCACACCGAACGACCAAAGCCGACATCTTACAGCAGCCAACAAAGGCAAACGAAGCCCTGTATCATATTATACAGAGTGAGACTTTCTTTCTATATGTTTTGCATATAAACAATAAGTTATAGGTACCATATGCTGTAGGTACTTATAAAAACATACATAAGTCTCTTCTGTCTTCGTCTTTGTTTTATTTTTATATCGTTAACAGCATAAAATTGACATTTCGCATCTTTGTTGATGGTAATATTAGGACCGAAAAATAATCAAAATTGTATATTACAATTACAATTGACCTTTAGTTTAATAACAGTTTCGTGTAAAAGTAAGTTTCCGGCGAGTTACAATTGCGTTTGTTCATTGATGTATGACATTTACCGGCCGAATATCATTATGGACGTCGAATCACGCTATCCATACAACGCTCCGACCGAGACCCGTGAGTTCGATCATTAAAATTTTAGTCGTAATCGTGTCGTCATCGCGTCGCTATCGATTGGGCGTCTCGGATTTCTGTCTCGACTCTAATCCACGTCATTGTTTCGCGCTAACAATCCTTTTGTATCGCGTGCGGTACTCCGCTATCGGTTCAAATTTCAACTGTACACCGTCCGTCCAAAACACTAATCGGTTCCGTACGCGTGTTGTTGCACGTATAACTGTCAGTAATTACACACAGGGAGCGACGCGGCGGGATCTCTAGCCCTACAGCTAATTAAACGTAGTGACTATGACAAACAAATGGCGCTCGCTGGTCGCCGCCGCGCCGCTCTGCGGATAATGCCGCCTAATTGAGCTCGCCTTCCCCACAGCACCAGCGCTGGTGAAAGCCTTTCTACTGCGAGTATTCACACTGGATTATAATAAAACTGTATACTCACACATCATACTGAATTAATTGGACTAAGCAAGCGAATTACTAAGATCTTTAACATATGCACTATAATTTAACATTTTCCTTGATATAGCAAGATGAAGATAAAACCTGAAATATTGTAATATACGGCTCTGTGTATACTCGTGTTAATGTGTGTAAATTACATATAACAGTTATATTGTGTATAATTTGTATTAATTATACAATAATAAAATCTAAAATAGCGTCTTTCTTATATATGTAGAGATACATTTCTTTCAATCGTCCATTTTATTTGCATTTGTTATACAATTTGCAAGCGATAGCGTTGTTGTTTAGTATGTAACTCCGAGCTATCTGGATTCAAGTTCTGGCTAGCATCTGTTTCTTTACAAAAGTAAGTAGGTATGCGTTTTAAAATAAAATACCACCTGCCGCAAACGTGATGCTTAATGCCGTGAAGACCTTTAGAGGTCTTCGTACCACCCTGCTTGCGTCTGTTTCTCGAAAAGTACAATCTAGGTCTTATCAAAATCAATTTGAATAGGTACTCGCTAGGCAAGTATACTAAACCATAAGCCACACTTGTTTTCCTTTCCATCAGTCAAGACAGTGGCCAAGTGCTGGCCTATTCTATTACACATAAGTAAAAAAAAAGTTCTCTGAGGCGTGTGGACTTTACCAACACTTACACAGTTGGTTAATTTACATAGTTGGTCAATTTACTGAACGGAACTGTTGTAGACACAAACTTTCAAGAATCAAATAGCCATTTCTCATTTGAATATCAAACACATTAATAGTTCCATACTAATTGTACATATTATACCTACTTTACAATAGTTCCATATTGTAATATATGATCTACTGAACTCCATATTGTAATGTAATACATGTTCTACAACTGAAAACTCTTTATAAACGAATCATATCTGATTCCAGCCTCGTTCGCGCTTTGTTATGAAGTCGCGTGCGGCGGTTGCCGATCTCACGAACTCACCATAGACTTCGCTGCATAGACAAACCTACTGGCATTATTCGTATTAAAGATTCCAATACCTCATGTACGACTTGTAAATTAGAAATTGCTTAATCTTATTGGGACGAATGGGCGAATAAGACACGAGGCTGAGAATGAATAAAATACGTAATTCCCACTGTAAGTTTATTTGAAAGTTTTCAGTAAAACTTCCAATTTCCAATTAATTATGTCATTAAATATTTTTGTGACACAAATTACAGTCACATTTCATGTAAATGCATTAATGTGAATTAAGGCTTAAACTGACAGTGTGTCTCTGCCACACCACTCTGCCTAACTCTACAGGAAAGAACAGGCGTGTTATTTTACCTTTTACGATGTAAAGGTGTTCTTAGCAGCGTGTTGGTAAGCTGAAAGCTATAAGAAGACGGCGCGACACCGACTCGCGGCCGGCGTTGCAAAAGTGGGTACATTGTTTTGAGTCTTTTGTGCGTTCTGTTTCATAATGACAAAGCGCCAGGTCGTTGGCCCGCGATTAATAACTGGAGATAGCGCGGAGCGCGGAAACCGCTCTTAATACCGATTAAGTAAGCCTTTCCAAATAATTTACGCGCGGACGAAACAAAATATTTGTAACGAGCGTTATAATAATCATATTTTTACTGCTATTGTAACAACGTGTCATGTCCTGTGCGGGGTATGCAGAGGTAACAAGTAAGTCAGTTTATATACGCTCAATTGTTTTCTTTTTAGTATAAATGCATTTATGTTATTGTATACTTAAATTTTGTACCGTCCACCCATCAAGAATGATTGAATTATTATCAATGTATGTATACGTCTCTTTTGTCACGTGACTAAAGTTATTTCTGGACATAAAGACTAGAAATGTCTAGATGTTCTAAACATAATATAATCTAGAAGAGACGGCATTACTTGCTATAAGACCGATTAATATTACTATATTAATTATTTATTTATCGTATTATTTTTATTTTGGACGGTGTATGATAGGTACTATTTTTGTATTGTATTGTATTATCCTCGAAAAGTATGAGCTCTATCAATTCCCGCTCCTGCGTAGTTCGCAGCAGTCCCTCGCGTGACGCCATCTCACCGTCTCATTATATACTACATACATACACACATACATATGTATGAATCCGTGACAAAAAGCATCAGAGCGCGAACGTCAATCCACACTGCATTTAACTGTGCGATTCGAACACTTCTTATATCGCTTGCATTGTGATATTAACATTGAGTAGATAATGATGTAGGCATATAATTTTGTGTAGGTACTGGAGAGGTCTATCTCCATCAGTGGACCGGAACAAGAAACCACACCAGGTACCGTAGACAATACAATCAACGAAACCTGCCGATCGAACTCCGATACGGAGTTTCACTATCTTTGGTAGTCAATAATATAATTGCGTATATATGTGTAATGATAATTATTAGAATTATGTAATTATTGTAATAATTGTATTATATTCATTAAAAAAACTCGTGAAACGTGTTACGTTAATTGTATAAATGTTATTGTAATTAAATTGATTCATTTTCATTTTTAATGGTAACAGTAGGTAGGTGTGCGTGATGTTTATGCAAACTGCCAAGATTCTTCACTTTAATATGTCTATCTGTATACCTATAAGATAATTAAACTCGATGTGTTATACTTCACAACCACATCGTTAGTGCAATTAAATATTTATTAATGATATAGTACTTTTTAATTATTACTCAACTATAACGCGTTGACTTTAATATTAAATGATTTTCCATTCTTATTTAGCGATTACTTTAAGACTTCAATTATCTTTCCAACATAAATGTATCCGATCTATATGCATAATAATGTAATTACATTGCTTTGTACATGTTTAGTACTGAACATGAATAGTACAGTGTGTTTTATT
>DWME01008198.1:0-11916 GCA_018244795.1 Parelbella ahira ahira
GCGGTCCCGGCTACGGGCGCTCTCTTTATCTTTACTGCGCCTCTTTTCCCTATCTCTGTCCCGTTGCTCCTTATCGCGATCCTTATCTTTATGACTGCGGTCCTTATCTCTATCTTTCCGATCTTTTTCTTTATCGCGATCCCTATCTCTCTTATCATCTCTGTCTTTTGAACGATGTGAGTCCCTTTCACGTGATCTCTTCTTGTCTCTTGATCGGCTTCTTCTGTGGAATATAACTTATTTTAAAAATATTAAGTACTCTGCCAATATGCATTTAAGCATTGGTGAACATTACTCCAAGCCTCTCGGAATTGTGGAAGGCTCATACCAGCGATAATATATAAAATGGTTGTTATAATTTAACAAACATCAATGAAAAATGTATTTAATGAGACAAAACGAAATTGGCTAACTTTATGTATTTTTTTGATGAGACAATAATACTTAATTACCTTCGACTGCTCTCTCGATCCTTGTCCCTGTGCTTATCAGGATACTTGTCCGATCGATGCTTTGATGAGGACGTGTTATCCTGTCACACAAAGCACAAGGTAGAAGCAGCGCCACAGCAACACGCCAAGTGAATAAATAAAAATTGCATTAGTTTACTTGTATTGATTGTATGATAAGCATTTGTGTTGTCTCATCAATAATGAGGCAATGTCGAACAAACATTGATGAGAACACAAATGTAGGTTTATTACTTTGCCTAGACTATCGCTGACACTTATGGACACTGTCCGTAGTGGTTCATCCAACTTGCCGTTGCAGGTGTCCAATCCCTGGTCTACACTTACCATTTGTTAAACCATTGACTAAGGATGAACACAGCGCTATCACACAGGGATACTTCTGTAAAAGATTTACCACCCATCAGCGTATAGTTCTTAACAAACACTGATTTTATCATATTTCATTTTTCATTCTAGAAATCTGCAAGATTTTAAACAATGTATTGTAAATTTAGAAAAGTAAGAAAAAAAAATTAAGTATAGTGGTGGATACCTCTTATTGTTCAGGTCGGTGAAGTATGCTGGACTATTACCACAAAGTTCTATAAATACAAGAAATGATTCTCAAATGTAATTTAGTTCTAAAATTCCAACCATTAAACTATTCAAAGATGTACATTTCATCCACTCACTTCCATGTAACATTGAAAACATGTAATTTAAAGAATAAAAGAAAGAACATGATACATCTGTGAATAGTTTTCCTACCAAATAATATATATACATTCAGATGTACATCACATTTCATTCTTTGTTTCTGTGCCATATACATTGTTTTCAGTTAAGGAAAATACAGCAGAAAACCTTCTATCCAAAGCAATACATAAACTAAAATAAACATCATTTTAAAAAGATGTCTCATTCCATGAAATTATACTTGTCATATTCTTAATATAATGACATACATTATAATGTTATAAAAGCATTCCATCAAAGTAGACAACCTATTGAGATTTCATTTAATTTCTTTTTCAATAGGATCAGAAATAATTGATTTATAATGATTTAATCATTATTATTATTTTGGAAAAAAATGTAACATCATGTCTGTAATCCCCGAAGGAGTAGGCAGAGGAGTGTAGTACACTCGCATGTTTGTATTATTTTGGAAAGTAATAAATATGGAAGTATGCTGAATGCTTTTTGTTGTAAGCTACTTTCTTAATTTGTGATAAGTAAAGTTAATAGCAAACATATTTACAATCAAAATGAATAAATGGTTTCCCACTGTTGTGTCGTTTTGTTCATAACTAAATTGTATCATCAGCATTGTAAATGATATGGTGATATTGAAATAGTAATATGAATACTTTATACTACAGAAGTAGAAAAACTATCAGTTACAGAGTCATTTAAACATGTTTATAGAAATGTTAGTTAAGAAAAAAATATTAAGATAACCAAATAGTTTTTTAAGTTCTAAGCACTTTTTTTAGGAGCATACCTAACCTATATTTAAAATTTTAGGTACGCTACATCAAAAACTGGAAGTGTACATGTATATACCGAGCCGATTCAATTATGTCGAATGTTACTCTGCATAACCTCATGTTTATAAGACCACATGGAATAAATGGCAATTTAAATATGCTTATTTAAATATCATACCGTATTAACTAATTTTATATTAAAATTAATAAACGACAAGGATACTTACAGATTTGTTATAAGGAGCTTCTAACATAGCTTCGACATCGAAATCTTCAGCCATCCTAAAATGAAACCGTTGTTATTTAGACAAAGCGGTAAATATATTTACTTGGGAGTCAAATTACCATTCAAAGTAGGAATACAATAATGAAAATAGCCTAAATCACAATGGCTTTAGGCTCAGTAATACACCAGCAACGTAGCGATATTCTATTCAAAATGGCGAACCATTTCATTTCAATTTCGTATTATGTGTAATTAAGTCTCACTTATAAGAAACACTATTACCTAATTATATTATTATATGATAATAAATATTTGTAACGATTCCAAGTTAATACTAGGATGGTGATATTTTATTTCACAGGAATAAAGTCCACGAAGTTTCGAACTTTAGGAATTTCCGTTTGAATCGTATATTCGGGATGGGTTTCTTTGAAAGAAAGAAGAAAATTGTGTGGTTGTTGCGTCAACAAAAAATATGGACGGGGTTGCCAGTTAACTATTAATTTTTATGCAGACGAATAGAGAAGACTAATAGTTTTGTAGTTTTTATATACCGATTTTAAAAAAGTCAACGACTAATAATTATTATTGGTCCTGTTCAAAAAAGTTTCATAATTCGTTTCTTGGACACTTCAAAAATTTATTCATTTACATACAGATTCTAGTAAAATCAGGTAGTCCTGGTGTTATGAAGTTGTTTGATTTCGTGTGTTCTATAACGGAATAATATTATGGTTTATCTAGTCGACCTTGCAGCGAGGTTAAAATCTTTTGTATGAAGAATAGGGGTTTAGAATCTATTGCAAACAATGTGGCCTGATGTTGTATTTCTCTATGCTCCATAACGTACCAATAGATGTATTGTAACGTCATAGACAAAACGTAAATATTAATTTGTTACGTTTTGCTATCAACTGTCACATTAATTTGCTATTATTGTGTATATCTCATATCGGAAACTCAGGAGATAGTTAAAAAATTAGAACAATTCTTATAATGTGAGATTGGCGGCCTGAAAATATTTTTCTTTATATCGATCTTTGCTATTGAAAAGAAAACATGACTACAGCAGCAAGACCTACGTTCGATCCTGCTAGGGGAGGCCAAGGACGAGGGGAAAAAGATTTAAGTGCGATATCTCGGCAGTATTCTAGTAGGGACCTTCCAGGACATACAAAATTGAAATATAGGTAATATTCCATTTATTTCTCTACATTAACTTCTTCTACTTCTTTTCTTAGCATATTCGGCTGTAGCCAGCCTCAAATAGGGCATAATAGTTACTAGTTAAATATACATACACGAAGTAACTGAACTTTCTGAGTCAGCGATGGTGTCCATAAAATAAATCAAAATGTATATTACTATAGCTATATTTAATTCCTTCATCTGCTATATTAGTGCTGACCCTCTATTATTGGTAGATTTCCTTGTTGGTAGGTATGTTGCAGGTATGATTTCTATACAAAACGTTTGGTGTTCAGTCTAAGGGTTGGGTTGGGTTCTTTAAATTCGGAATTCCTAGTAATAGCTCAGTCTTGATTTATGCCTCTTATAAGGCAGTACACTCGCCCTCTATTATATACTGGGACATATAGAGTAACTAGAGAAACTTGGAAGTTTTCCACTCCTCTGCCTGTCTCTTTTAAATTAGCTTTGGCTATTGTAATATTAGTATAGCAGGGCATGTTAACATATAACTTTGTACTTAAGATTTTTCATATTTTTGGTATTTTCTGTATTGCCAGGCAGAACTGCATCCCAATTTCCTCAAATGTGGTAAAATAATATGTATTTGATGTAAATAAATGAAAGACTAAGCCCCAATAATGCATAGTGGAATAATTGTATAATATATGTGTATAGTGACTGCCTTGTTGGTCGAGTGGTTGCAAGAGTGACTATCAATCGGGAGGTCCTGGATTCAAATCCCGGGTTGGGTACTATTGGATTATTCTAATTTAGAATTTTTAGTAATAACTCTGAGTCTGGATCTGTGCCCAGTGTATGGCAATAGGCTCACTACCTCTTCCATGGGGCTTAAACGTAACTGGTGAAATGTGGACTGTATTACATCTGTCTGCCTATCCCTATGGGGATTACAGGCATGATGTTATGTATATGTGTATAGTGCCAGTTTTAAGATACTTAAATAAATTTGGTACAGTGTATCTTTTATTTTTTTTTAATATGAGCTATTCTTCTATCTACAGAGAACAAGGTCAGGGTACAACTGAAGAACTACGCACCAGGGATTTCCGTAAGGAACTCGATGAGAGAGAAAAAGAGGGCAAGACACAAGGAGCAAGAAGAGTTAATGAACCTCCCGTTAAGAGACTCAAGGTAGACCAGGTGCCAGCTGCCAGCTTGGATGCAGATGATCCTCTCGAGGGGGATTCGTCGGATTCTGATGACTCGGACGATGACACTGCAGCTTTACTTGCAGAGCTGAATAAAATTAAGAAGGAACGTGCCATTGATCAGGCCAAAAAAGTAAGTAAATGGAATGGCTCAAATTATGTGACAGGTAGAATAAAACGGTGCCAAAGATTTTACTTTTTTTCTCCCGTTACTTCTATGGATTAACTGAGACAGCTCGTTTGAAGTTTAAATAAATATATATGTCATTGGTATTCCAGTATATTGTTATTTATGAAATGAGCTATATCAATTATTGCTCATACAGAAATCTATTGGTACCTGACACGGAATTTGTACCTGGGACCTCCAGATCGGCAGTCGCGCTTGCAACCATTCAACCAACTAGTCAATCATAAAAAGATTTGAAGTAATTTTTTATAGTAAGAATACAAAGAATATCTAAAAATTTTATGTCATAATCCTTTATGTTTTACTAACTTGTGTAACCATTTTAGGAAGCAGAGAGAAAACAAGAAGAAGAAAGAATAAGGATGGAGAATATTTTGTCAGGAAATCCATTACTGAACTATTCTGCGGCTGCACAAAAGAATGATTTGAAAGTAAATATATTACAAACTTTTATTTAATTCATTATTACATGAATATATTAAGTAAAGAAAAAAATTGAGGAAATTTCAAAATAGAATTGAGAGGGTGTAGTGGCGCTCATCGGGGGAGGCTTTAGTAGTCCAGACTGAGAAAGGTGACTTAAAATTATTAATTATTGCAGGTCAAAAGAAGATGGGACGATGATGTTGTGTTTAAAAATTGTGCACGTTCTGAACCAGAAAAGAAACCAAACACATTTATCAATGATTCATTGAGATCAGAATTTCACAAGAAATTTATGGAGAAGTATGTTAAGTAATTATTAATTGTGTTGTGAAACTATTATGTAAGTTCTAATCAACAAATAAAATGAATATGATTGATGACACTTTGTATTTTTATCTTTATATATATCAATTACGTGTCGCGTTGTTTGTCCGCGATGAACTCCTAAACTAGGTACCGAACAGATTTTGTTCAAAATACGCACACTATAATGCATATGTGCAGCAAAGCCGTTGAATATATAAATAATTCCACTGATGGATAAGACTTGTTATGACGTTCATTAAGTGTATGTATACCTTATAATGAATAAAAACTTTTGAATGTGAATTTAAATTCAAATCTTCATCCAACTTGAAAGACAGGATAGTTTATAATTCGATTTATAGTCGTAATATTTTTTTGTTTATTATTTATCAAACAATTAACTATTACTTCCGTAAGATTCTTACAGAATGACGGTGTATGGTAGGTAGTTGGCTGGGGTGAGTGAGTATCCAATAGATTGCATTATGTTAAAAGTACAATCGTTTTATCTATGCTACAGTTTATTTCAAACGAGCTTTCGGCAACGTGTTGCTGAGGCTAAAGTATAAGTTAAATTTGTATTTTATTAAACGTTGATCTTTATAATATATAAAAATATCGGGTCACAATTTTTTTCCAGGATAATCTCCGAAACTACTAATGTTGTTAATGAAATGTAACTTTGTCGAACTTAAAATATAGGCTATATTTTATTTCGATTAACGACCGCGATTTTTTGTTACAATTGTTATATAACGATTAATTTTTATTTTGATTATTTTTATAAGTTTCCAACAGATGGCAATGTTAGATATTCTGTTGATAACACACCTACTGAGTTTAGATAGCAAACTAGATGGGGCTGTGTTTCGATTTCTAACCATGATTTATTTTACAAGACGTGTTCGTTTATTTACTCGTGGATACGTATTATACGTATAATAATTATATCGTGTATAATACACGATAGAAGCGTTTGTTAAGACTCCGTAGGTGGCGCTACTATTTGTATATCACAGAACCATTTTAATGACATTTTTATGTAGTTTCGAGTGGGTCCCTGCAAGGCATGAATTCACAAATGGACCCGGTAGGTGGCGCTGCAGTCGATGTGTCAACTTTAGTGTGCCGAACAATTGACATTATTGAGCGGTTCTTTTTTTTTACACGAACGTGGACTCATAACAAATAAATGGGATCATGAAATTAAAAAGTTTTATTTTAATTTAAACCAACATGATATTTACTGTAAACTGCTATTTACTGTAAACACATATTATGTGGTAATACTTAACATTTATTTACTTTAGAGGCATTATCTATGCTATTAAAATATATGTCGGTTTTGTCCGTACATTTCTTTTTTTGTAAGCACAGTATGAGAAATACGCCATGAAATAAAGGAAATCAAGGAATCCCTAAGGTTCCTCAACTCACAGTTCCATCAAATGTGACAAGATATATCTGTAGAATGAAATTATTGCCAAGTTGGAAAAGGAAAGTAAAGAGCTGAGTAGTATCGTCAACAACTTGAAACAGGAGGTCACTCAGTTATCAACAAGCACGTGGAAACAATATAGAAATACAATGCGTTCCTTAAAATAAATCAGGGAGCCTGTATTCCCTTGTTAAACAACTATCTTCACACATACATAGATACGATAACATCAAAGGTCTGTAACACGATGGGATTTGTTCTACGTAACAATAAAGAATTTAAACGTAGGGACTGAAACTAAATTCCTACTTTACAACGCTTTAGTAAGGAGTTCTCTCGAGTATTGTTGTGTCGTTTGTAACCCATTTTACAAAAAATACAAAGAAAGCCTGAAAAAAATACAAAAAAGTTTTTGTGTATACTGTCGACTTGTGCACTGTGTTGTTATCGACAAAACGTTAGATTTCTGATGACTTACCGCGAGAGACTTGCTCACTTTGGTGTGATGACTCTAGAAGACCGTAGATCGATGTACGACATTATTTTTTACACAAAATTTGTAACGGATGTATTGATTGTCCACAGTTATTAGAGAAAGTAAAAATTTACATGCCGTGTACAACTCCTAGACCAGGAAAATATACTTTATTTGTACCCAGTTCCACCAAATATAACCTTGGCTTTAATTCGCCAATAAATAGAATGTTAAGACTATATAATACTCTGTTGTCCTCTAACCAAGCTATTGATATTTTTGCAGACCCGTTACGCAAATTTAATTCAAACATATTAGAAATCTTACGTAGTCGTCATACTATGTAAATATTATATTCGTTATTAATTTACTTGATATTAATATATTTTTTTTAAATAATGTAATTTGTAAAAATGCTAAAAATGAGTACAATAAATCTCGTACAACCTAAAATGTTTATAGATGTGAAGCCTAATAACGTAATATTGCCGATATTTCCAGGACCGTTTTTATGCTTCGAAGAGCAAGTTAAGCAATCGTTTTGTTTGTTGATATTTTCGTTAGATAACAATCATTAAACCACTTTGGCTTGAAATGAACTTGAACCTGCTTAACGTACCTACTGCAAGAACGTGGTGGTGCGCTCTTCGTATTTCTGTTAGAGATATTTATGCCAGCAGGATGAAAGTTTGAGTTTTAAGTAAAAACCATATAGTTTCTAGCAGTGGCTTACTGGCTATTTCCATGTGGGACATAAACGTCACTGTTGACCCGTGGGAGTGTACTACACTCACCTGACTACCCCTTCAAGGGTAACAGATGTAAAGATAGTTTTTCTTAAACATTTAATTGAAACATATGCATGATTTGAAATGAAGCAATTCATGCAGGCGTAACATGCTATTTGCATCGAGATAAATATTATTTTAATTGAGCACATATTTAGCTACATACATTTTCCCGTCACACAATGTAGATAATAAAGAAAGTTGTATTGGTCATTAAAGGTTTCTAGTTGTGATATACATAAGGTATCTTTCAAATAAATAATTAATTAAATTAGACGAACACTGCCTGTCGACTGCTTGCACGGAAATAAATATAAGATTGTTCGGAGGCATTCTTTTTTATAAAAACCAACAAATTAGTTGCGACGAAGGTTCACAATATCTAAAGATTGGTGCAAGCTAAATACAATAGATTCTGCATAGATATTTGAAAATCATAAATAAATACATAAATGCATAAATATTTGGAAATCAGGTAAGTTTGGCCCTCGCTCGATATCCTAACTACCTTGTAGCAGATAACCACGAGGCAATTGTTAATTGCTGCGGAAAGAAGTGATGCCAAATTTTGTTACGGATATTCAAATGCTTTCTATAATATACGGGTGATAAAACTTGGGTTCATGGTTACGATTCTGTGAATGGGTGTGTGAAGGTCACAAACACCAAGAGATCTGCCAGAGACGAAAAGTATTAGGATAGATATTTGCGTGTATTTTGTCGGCCAGTTGGGATGATGATCTGCGAAAGACTGCAAGCAGATGCTGGATGCGGCGCACCGAGCACGCCGGCTGTGTCCAGCAATGGACTGAGGTAGGTTGATGATGACGATTTTATAAGTCGACTCTTTCCAGTATTACAGGAACGAAAAATAGTGACTAGTACCCAACAGCTTGTCTGCCATAGTCCTCTAACACAATATCTAATATGTACCTATATTATGTCATATCTTTTAGCATACGGTCACTGTGTGTTTTAAAAAATAGTTCCTCTATCGCGGTTGTAGAAGTTGCATTGCTCAGTATTTCTTATAGATATTGGAGGTGCGGTACGGGAGATTTTCTTTACGTAGCCAGAAGCACCAAATCGATGTATTTCCAAAAGTTCAATTTTCGTTCAGCTGGACTCTAGTTCAGCATGGATAAGGGTCGGTATTGACGATTTTAGGAGTAATCATGATGGTAGTGTTAATAAATAAACCTGGTAATCTATTTAAATTCTTTAGCCCTGTCCTTACTTTTCCCGACAGCTTAAACTCACATGGAACGTAAATTGGCAAATGGGTGCTTACTAGAAATTTTCTCACATTTATTTACATAAATAAGTAAGATGAATATAATTTCTATACAGGAAAATTAATCAATCTTAAAAAGTATTAGCAGTTTGGTTCAAAAGGTTATCGGTAGAATGGTTTCGATCATACCCTTTATGATAAGACTTGAATTTATTGTTTCACGAATACCCTAGCACTTTCTCTGTTTGTACGTAGGAATTCGTTTATAATTACGTTTTTTAACATCAATTCGGTTAATCCTAAACACCTAGGTTAATCAGTTCTAGATTTAGTTCGTGTTTTAACTGACAGTCAGCTTGCCGCTTCTAATTATTCCAACTGACGCTTCAATGTTTACAATTAAAGCGGAGAGTAGTTATTACAAGGCGAGAGAGGACAGAGGTGAAGCGGGGAGCAGTGGCGGCGGCCGGTGGCCCACCTTGAGTGGGCAGGTTCAGTGGCTGCGGCTAGCCCCGTCGCGTGTCTCTCTGGCCGGCCGAGTCATAGTACTTAGCTCGTTAGTTGTGTAGGCGCTTTGACAGCGTACACAGGTAGCGCGAGGGCACCGCGAACATGGCCGGCCTAGAAACGGCGTGGCGATGCGCGAGTTTTGTGTTGTTGTTTACTATTGTATCGGAGGCTGCGCTTTCTGGCTTGTACATCGATAACGGAGTGGACCAGACCGTGATACATCACTCTATGACGCGACACGAGAGACAAGTGGTTGAACACGAAATATTAGAGCTGTTAGGTCTCGGCGAAAGGCCACGCAGATCTCGGGCACCTCCATTAGATCGCTCAGCACCGAGTTTTTTATTGGATGTTTACAAGCAATTAGCTGAAGAACATGAACAAGCTCGTCCCACCCGGAGCTCGGAGATGGCCCTCAGTGGCGAAGAACAGCAAGCGATAGATGAAAGCGATCTCATCATGACTTTTCAGAGCAAAAGTGCGTATCTTTTAAATTCAATTCAAATTCAAATTTTTATTCACTTAATATAATATTTAAATCAACGACATGGTAAATTTATATGTTGGCATCTAATTGTGCACGTTTATGCATGTATTATTATTGTAATTGCAAATGCTACTTCTGAGTAGGTACATAATCTTTACGTTCTCGGAATAATATATTTATACAACTTATCAGTTTGTAGCTGGTTAGAAATTGTTGCACGCTCTTCCGATCCTGTTTGTTTTGTTAAATATCTCGAGCTAACATTATCAAGGATTATCAAAGCTCATTTAATGATTGTAAAACGTTATTTCACGTGCATTTTTGATTACTTATGGCTGTTTATATAATAGATGCAACACTTTTAGTAACAGCGCCAGATATTAGAACATGTAGATATTTTTCGAATGTAATTGATCTGTTATTAATTCTTAAAAAATGTGCAATTGTTTTTTGGAACTAAAATTCATCACAATAGAAAATGAAAATCCGGAGATTTTTGAGAGTATGTCGTATTATATATATGACTAATTTTAATAACATATCGGATAGTTCGACATTTGAATTTAAAATGAGTGTATTGAACTACCTGGATATATCCCGTTTTCGTTCGGAAATTATATTGACATACTCGTATCATTTGATATACATAATATAATGTGTTAAACATTGTAACGGCAATTCATTTCGCTGTTCGATGTGCAGGTGAAAACATAGAGGAAGGATAATAAAACAATGGCATTCGATTTTGTTTTGGACTATAGAAACCTCAGGTACCCGTGACTCATTGGGTCAAAAACAATATTAATAAACATGAGTTGCATTCCAACGATCGTCATGAGATTTTTTAAATACTACTATGTTGGTTGTAATAATAGTAGAGTTTATTAAATTTTGAAATTATTTTTAATAAAATTATTTTGAATATAACAATCAGTTCAAGTGAAAACAACATTTATATTACGCAATAATTATAGTTTAAAATTTACTGGCTAAAAATAAGTTAAGTTTATATTTGGAAGTTCATAAAAACAGAAACCACAATTTAAAGGATAAAAAGAATATCGAAATCAACCTAGTAAATGTAATTATGTAATCATTATAAACAATAGGTACATAGTTCGTTTCGTTAAAGATCTTCGTTCTCCGTCCTCTAAACGTTCCATTCGGCCTTCGGTGCTAAGAAATAACATACATTATAGCGGCGTGCGTGTGTGAAAAGAGTGATTGATGAATTTCGAAGCAGCACGCCGAGTAAGTATTAGGTTCTCCGTGTTCTTTATCTAACTCATGAGGAATCTGGTGCGATGGTATAATAATAAATAATTATAATAAATAAATAGTTATAATAAATAAATAATAATAAATAAATATTTATGATATATAAATAATGAAATTATATTTACACTTTACAAATATAATTTCCAATGTAATCAAATTATGTTATCACAGCAAATTTTGCACACCTTGGCTGAATGCCCGAGGTGGACGAGTCAGCGCGCCGCGCTGGTTGCTGTCATCGGTCGCGACCTCTCGC
>DWME01008199.1:0-11916 GCA_018244795.1 Parelbella ahira ahira
CAGTGCGGCATTAATTGTTTAGAATGAATTTATACAGGACGCCGATATGTAATGTTCCAGTTTAAATAATCTAATATGGGAGTGTAATACACTCCATTGCATTGTGTATCCCTTCGGGGATTACAGGAGTGTCGTAGCGTTTTTATACATACCTACTATAATCTATTGAGCGCCATCACGCTCTGTGCTTAGCTCGGTTGCTTCTTTGTTGCATCGATTCGCTATATATATCTTCACTGTAAAGTCTTTCACAGATCACACACCCACTAATCCTCGTAATAGTCTTCGGAGTCATCTAAGCGGCGACAAATAATTTATCAAGACAAGAGCGAATAGGACCTTTGTAAGCAAGCATATTATAACCTAAATTGCATATCGTTTTCCATTAGGTAAGATTGCAGTCAAACGGGTTCCTAAAAATAAAAAAAATATTTTATGTTTATTTTAATCTCGCAAATAAATACTATTTTCTATGAAAAAAAACATTAAAAAGAAATCGAACAAATTTCATAATTTGAATGCTGCATATTTGTATTAGTTTAATACATATAATAAGACGTCAGCGTTGAACACAGCGTTGGGAGCGGGCGGTCACCCTCCGCGGATCTCTGCCCCTGACAGATATTAAATTCGCATCCACGATCCCAGCCGGCCACAATATATCTACCCTACGGTACGTCAGTACTGCGTCGCTGCCAAAGTGAATGTAAGAGCAGTAGGTCTGTCGTAGAACATTTTTAACACCACCTATTGAATTATTATCGAAACGATATATTATGTAAGTATCCAATTTAAATATTTGATATTACGGAACCCTTATTGTTGAATAGTAAAAAAGGAATATTCGCTATCACCAATATCTATAAGCACTGGAAAGGCCTCAACAGCAGTTGCTAGTGAAATGAGAGGTGCTAAGCATGTGAATTTTGAGAAGCTGAAAAAGTAGAGTTAAATATGAACAATACGAAAGAGTCATTAAGGCCTTTAACGGTATTGATTTTTCCGTCAAGTTCTATAAGCGTTGTGTACTTAGCAATTTTGAATACACCTTCAATATTCAATTGTTTGTCTGCTGAATTGAAACTGTCGTATCATCTATTCTGTGAACACCATGTACCTCTGTATGGTTGTATATTATAAATGTCTCGTTCATTCCGAATGTGTCAGGCTTGGTGCGCACCGACTGACAACCGTTGGTTTAGCTGAACCTTAATTTGAGTGGCAATGGATTGAACAATGTGGCTTTGACGGCTCTTCATGTTGTGGTCCAAATAGTGTTCCTGTGGTCAGTGTATTTCGATTTCAATTTTGATGAATCAGAATTGTAGTGGCATTTTCGTTTTCGTTAATGTACAATTTGATATAATTAAAACAACAGGAATTTACTGTAAAACTGAAAATACTGTATTGTTTACCAAATGGAGTATCTTTCATTACGTAATTACTAATTACTAACAAAATATTATGGTTTTAGTATGACATGTTCAAAGAAGCATTTGTAATCTAAATGTGGTTACAGATGACAACTGACCAAAAAATTACGCTACTCTGGATGCGTTTTACTCTTATGATCTTGCTCGTATGATGAGGTATCTTGTGGCAAATTTCTTGGAGCCATTTCGGTTTTTTAGAGGGCAGTAGTTACCGCCAGGTAACAATTATTAAACCTAGTCAGAAGCTTTGGTTAAACGAATTTCCATTTCCGTGAATTTGTATACGACCAGGGCGATGGAGTGTATTCAAAGTTTCTCGCAGCTTAAGACAGAAACCCGTGGCGACCCGTGAAACATAAAAGTAATTAGAGCTAAGATATGTTTATTACATTCGTATAAGCTTGGATAATACGAAATCTCTCTCACAGGAACTCGTCAAAGGAATTTGAAAACAAAATATGTTAACGACATCGCCAGTTACATTCTTCCAATCAGCTTTCAAATCCTCTCAGAACTTTAAAAGAAGACCCAAAATAAAAGCCCCGCTGTATTAAAACCCTTGATAAGAGTCCGCGTGCCGAGTTAATAAAGCTTGGAACTTATTTACATAATGTTTCCCTTAGCCAAGTCGCTTAGGGGATCCAAAACTTTCCCGGGAGCTTCGTGACGCGTTTGTGTGCAGTAAATATATAAATCTCGGCAGTAGAGTGAATTTTGGCCGTAGTGCCTTTTTCAACGTCTTAGTCTCATTTGAACCAAAATAAGTTTAGTCATTCGAATTCATAATCTTTTCAATGGCGTCATTAACTTTAGAGTTACTGGAGTTTTTTGAATTCAAAGTTTAACACTCTTTGCATTGCAGAAATATTTCGTTCTCTCCTGGTTTAAATTTGATGCTATGTTTGATAAGGTACGGTGCGAAGACGTCGTGAAACTACTAATATATTGGTATAAAAATGTCGTCACTCCCCTAACCCAGATTTCTCTCGCAGTCTCCCCTTACGTTTCGCAAAATTTCCCCTCAACACAATGTTGTAAAATGTACTTCGGTGTGGTAATACGATGTTTGGATTATCTTATTTTGTTTTATCTGTCGTCGTATCGATTTTCTTGATATTCGTATTCGTTAAATCCAAGTCTCTGTCGGGGATTTTCGAATTTGCACATCTACCGTAGGTATCCGTTTTTGGCACTTATCAAATATTTTTATGTTATAATATGATGATATAGAAATGTTCACTTTCTTTTTCTACCGTTCATATAGTTTTTGGAATTTTTGATTATTGTTTATATCACATAATTATTTTTTATGTAAGGTTATAAATAAGAATATAGCACTTTAGTAAACACATATAGCTAATGTTCATTGGTAACAGAATATGTAAGAAAGTACGAATACGTCTTCTTAATATATTGGGAGGTACGAACCTTACAGCACCGGTTTTTTTTATAGTAAGTTGGTGAGGAATTTAATTAAAATTTAAATCAACAGTTTTTAAACCAGCTCCAATAACTTTGATGTGGCTGTGAATATGGTGGTGATGACAGTGCGTCAGAATTAAAGACACGAACTCATACATAGTAAAAGTATTAGATTAATTATTCTCTCTTGTAAATAAGGTTATTTGTAGAGGAATATTTCAAAAATAGAAGTATAGCGTGTATATTGAAATATAATAATATAATATTGGAATATAATTGTTTTATATATACTCAAATAATTATCTGTTTGTGAGGTTTGGACGCATACCTCGAGTAATTTCAATGTAAAATCGGAAGCGGACAGATTGTACCGGATACTAATGCTAACTGGGAGAATGTTTCATGTACGTAAACACTTTATACATTTGTAATAAATAGTGCTAGTTAACGCATACAATTGCAAAAATATGCACATATCGATCACACTTATAAAGATCGTCGTTGGGTTATCTGTGGAACGATGCGTGTCCAACATGATTGCCGATTTATCGGCTTCGTATTCAATATTCGATGACAAAAAGAGATGGTAAAAGGCAGATACATATTTCATATGTTTTACGTGCCGTGATATCAGATCGGATAATGTGTGAACGCTCTAAAAAGCGACACAAACAACTCATCTCTGTTTATTTTGTTCAGTCTCTCCATTGTTTCCCCGAGGAGTGATTTGTTAAAAGTAAAGTAAGAGAAAGAATGGTCTATTTTTCTTGCGGTCTACAGCGGGTCTGGGATCGGTCTCTTATTTCGGTTATACATTAAATTATACGCCTCTTTTTTACAAAAGTAGCAAATGAGGATATAAACTCCTAGCTTAAGTGTTTTTGTAAATCTAACATATAAATTATAATTACAATCAAAGAATAACAAAATCAGTTAATGAAATAATTTTGAAAACAGTTGTCTGTACTAACTATAAATATCTAGAAGATAAAACCTAAAAAATGATTTCTGTTTGTGCTTTTGCTCATCACCCTAAAAGTGATGGACTGATTATGAACTGTACAAAATTTGTTTTTGTGATAAACCTTATTATTAGGATCCAGATCAAGCTAATTTTTACAGTGGGAAAATTTCTTATGACCATGGCCGATGATAAAAGCAGGTTCAAGCAAGAAATAAATGAAAACTGTACCTATGTAGTATTAGGATTTTGAATGTTCGTTTTGGATATGGTTGAACGTAACATCTGCCTGTAATGCTCGAAGGGGTAGGCAGAGGAGAGTAGTACAGTCCCACGTTTCATCAGTTACGTTCACGTCCCATGGAATAGGCGGTGAACCTATTGCCATACACGGGGCTCAGATCCAAACTGCGAGTCACTGCCCGAAATTCTAAATTAGAAAAATCTAATACATAGTACCCGACCTGAGATTTGAATCCAGGACTTCCTGATCGGTAGTCACGTTTGCAAACACTCGGCGAACGAGGCAGTATAATTTTAATAATAGATGAATGTATACTTAAACCAAATAGCATATATGTATACATTTTACACAAGCTTGATTTTATAAATATTGATTGACCAATAAAATTGCAATCATTCCCTTAAAATAATGATGTTAACGCTGATACTTACGAACATAATAATCATTGACCGGCCGTTTTCGAAGAAGATAAATGCTTTCATTATTCCCTTCAATTTATCAGCACAATAGTACATTGGACCACGTGAAATTTTCATCGCCGACCACAATTTCGCTTTTAACTGTTACAATAAATTCATTCGGGTCTCAAAGGCCCGGGAAGGGTCTGAAGAATTTTCGACACGCTCAAAATTAAGTTAAACATTTACGGCTGATGAATGTAGTTACTGAATATTTGAGTGCCGCGAAGTGATGCTTTCGATTTTTGAATTGCGATGTTTTCGCAACAATAAAAGTATCTTGGATAGGACGCATCAAAACTTCCCTAATTTAAATTTATGGAGATTACTTTGTATCAACTGCGCCCTACCGAATAGAAAATATCTTTTTTTAACTTCTACCGTAATGTTGTCTTGTGGAAATTTCTACCAGTGAGAAGAACTTTAAAATATTTTGTATGTATTATGTATGATCTATATAGGTTACATTCTTACTATTTATTAGTGATATGTTTGTAAAATTTATTAATAATGAAACGAATAGGAATGTTTGATCACACAATGACGCAAGTTAAATGGTCGTTAGCGTTATTGTTTAAATTTAATTTGATGAATACAAAATTATCTATCTATTCTTAAAACAAATCTGTATAGAGGTCAATTCTGTACATGAAATATATTTTCAAAATAACTACCAGGGGGTGATTAGGGATCGATACTGATGCCAAAAATGCAATCAGTAAAATTTTTGTTTGTCTGTCTGTCTGTCTGTCTGTATAACCTGTATATCCGTTATAGAAACAAAAATTCCTCGACGGATTTTATCGAAACCTGGTACAATTATTTTTCTTACTCTTGAGCTGGTTATAGTATACTTTTCATCATGCTACAACCAATAGGATTTTCCGGGCAGGACGACGTCTGCCGGTTCCGCTAGTCATAAATATAAAAGTGCACTGCTATTATTATTGTTATTAGTGTTTTCATTTAAATTTAAATTAAAGCGAAACAATATTAGTGTATCTATCTTAGGTGTTAGAATTATTCAAATTGCTATTTAAAAATGTAAGCGATGTTGTGACCTACATCTTTTACAAATAAAATTAATAATATTAATAACAATAATAACAGTTATACAGTGAATTATGAGTTATTAAATTTGGCAATGATAATGCGTTCATACATATGAATTTTAATAAAATATGAGAAGACACGTGAATATTCGTAATAACATTTTCGAAAACGCTCTCCGATGCGCCACAGCGGCGTTAATTCACATGCCTTAAAACCACTCAACACATAATGAAGCCAAAGTAGTGTAGTATATTTTAACTTCCACAATTCCAGCATAAAATTACTCTTGTTTGGAGCACTATTGCGACAATATTTCACAGCGAAAAAGTAATAAGTAATTTCTTCAACTGCTTATTTATTTAGTCTCGGGCTTTCTCTGTCACTGTTTGCGGCTGTTTCTGTTGTTTTAGTTCGCTTTACAAAAATATTATTACACGATCATCCCGCAAAACACTGTTTTTGTTAGTCATTATTTATAATACATTTAAATCTCTTAATGCTTTTATTTCATTTGAAACTGTAGTCAATCTTCTAAAAGCACGTAACGGCACGCCTGTAATGCTCTAAGAGGTAGGTAGAGGAGTGTAGTATATTTTTGTTTCATCAGCTACGTTTGCGACGCACTATGGAACCACTCGACCAACGAGGCAGTCATCTTCTAAAAGAGATTACTTTTAAGGTGTTAGATACTGGGATACGTATGCGCGATTAAGCAGAAACGTCCGTTTGGTTTAAAAGATGTATATGCCAATGTACTCAAACATCATCATCAGCCTCAACCCTTTCATCCTTTTACAGTATTACATACGTATTAAATTTTTTCTGAATGGGGAGAAGTCCCATAGTCTGCATTTCTGATGGACTGCAGCTTGCCAGACCATATTTCTTACCGAGAAATATGGAGAAACTTAGAATCTCTTGGTTTTATCACAATCTTTTCTTTCAACGTTAGAATAAATAAAAATTTTGTTTCTATAACGTACACAATATTAAGTTCAAGCCTTATTTTGAAACCTCCACCCCTGGAGTAGAAGGCTAAAATGTGTAGCACTAGGCTAAATTACTTTGGCACGCTGAAACATTAGGCGTTCGAATTTATGCCGCAGGGATATCAACGCGTCTGACTGATTTCACGTAAAATTTAGTTCTGGGTGGCTGACCAGTGCTTTACCGGTTGGTGACCATAACTTCTGTGCCGGGGATTGTGGGACGAGCAGGAGCACTTTTTTGTGTGTGTATGTTAAATTATCTACATAAATAATATGTCTATAAGCACTGTGTGTACTTTCATTGTCTGGTCTCGTTACCATAAGCTCTAGTTGATTTGGAGCAAAATGACTATATGAGTCGTCCCAATATATTATTGGATATTATTATTTGAAAAACAGACATCGATATGCTGCAATCAGGTGCAAAAGATGACTTGCATGCTAATGTCATTGGTTTCTCTTTTCAATAGTTTGATCCCAATTAAATACGTTAGTGTTCTTCAATTAGATTATTACGTCATGAATGCCTTTTGTTATGTTATAGTCATCACAGCTTATTATAACTTGATACATGTATAATGTACTGAGTATAAAAAGTAAATGTAATTACTTTTTAGCTTTCCCACTATCTCAATTGACATAAAGGCAGCTGTAATAATAATAACATCTGAAACACTGCCTCAATTAACATAATTGAAACCTTTATTCCTATGTATTTCACTATCAAGAAAACTATAGTCAATTCTCATTCACTCGCCTCGTTGACCTAATAGGTAGGCCGCCGCCTATGTGTCTATGAAATTTTATTTCTCCGTGAAAGTATATACGAAAACGACTTTGAGCCGAGGTGGTTAGGTCAGCGCGAACCTTCGTCATAAACGTGAATATTTCTCCTTTACGACAACGGCATACGACTGCTATGGAAAATACGAGCTAATGCTTTTAGGTACCTTGTTTCTTTTATTGATTGTAAACAGTCTGATATTGTTTGTTTTAGCTATTAATGAACAGTAAAATATTATTTTTACAGGGTACTTGTACGGGCAGATTTTGTTTTTTTACGTTCACTGCCTGTAAAATATGTTTTGATTGTGGTAATAATAATGTATCAACAGCTACACGAGAGATCAATAAAAAAGTTATAAGTGGTCAAATATTATCTGAGCGATAAGTCTCCTTTGAATCAATTAGGTTAGACAATGAGAGTAATTTTCGTGCGGAGAATAAAGAACATGTCAATTTGGTTGAAAATAATAGAACTAGAACGAGGTCGAGATAGAGGCATGCTTCGGCTGAACAATCGGCTGTTACTCTTAATGTAATGAAACAATAATCGTAGAGTGGCGTTTGATACCGCGTCGCTTCGCTTGCGGTCGGCGCGGCGCTGCCGAGCTGTGGCTTCAAGTTTCGATTATCTGGAGCCGTTTGGGAACGGATAGATGTGGCTTTGAATGCCTTTGATTCTGAATCTGTTTCTACTTGACACTCTGTATTTATTGAATATCTCTTTTAATCTGTGCTTATGATTCCAGATGTCTTTTGTTTGTGTTTTTTAATATACTTCGCTACTTCTGATTGTACTGTTTCAATTATTAAAAAAAAAAACCGTTACATCATGCCTGTAATCCCGAAGGGGTAGGCAAAGGAGTGTAGTACACTCCCACGATTTATCAGTTACGTTTTATTCAATTATTTGAATGTACATATTTCCAAATTTAAATTCGACTTTCTACAATTATATTTGTAATAGCATGCAATGTATTTGCGTGGTGTTTCAAAACATTCGCGCTGTTCCAGAAAATAGCAACGTTTTCAAATGTATTAATCCCGGCTTATGCCTTTTTACCCAGATTTTCTGCCTTCAGTCGAACGAGAGACTGGTTCTCCCCTCTGTCAACACGCTGTTTCCCGACGGGCTCAATCAAGCGGGTGTTAGCTTACCGCCGTGTAAAATTACTCCGAGATAAAAACTGTAATCTACTGACGAAGTAAAGCGTTTCAGACAGGATTATTTGCGAAGCCTTATGAATGCTGAAATTATGTTCTCTTGTCTTCATTTTTGTCATTGCATTTACGCAAAAAGGACTTTTCGTCATTATCGTGAATATTATTGCGTTGTTTGTATACAAATATCCACCTACATTAGTTGTATATTATACAACCAAAGAAAGTTTTATACTAGTGTAACAATATAACTATATCATAATTACATGTATGTAGTTACAATTAATAACACATTTAATGATAATTTAAACGCATCATTTTATAACTTGTACAAACTTAAAATGTGTATAATTATGTAAGAATGGTAATGATCGTCCTCATTAATGCTTTAATTGGTATAAAATATAATCTTTTCAAATTTCACAAGTTGTCACCTAAATTCAAAAGAATTTTCAAGGGAAATACTTTGTTCAATTATTTTAAGGTCGTGTTTAACCCTACATTACCCAATATAGCCGTGCAGGACCGATCCAGAGATAGGTTTGTGCCCAAGTGGCAGGTGCGCTCAGCTCCGCTAATCGAATCCCGCCATTTTATTGTATAACATATAGATTCTTTGGAGAAAATCCTAAACTCCTATTCTTCATTACCTATCTACTTAGGTTCCATCGTTTTCCGTTCCCGAGGAATAGTTTTGATGATGCTGTCTTATTTACATTGCTACGATTGTTTAATACCTCATTTAAATTTATCCGAATTATAACTGTGAAATAACAAAACGGAATAATCCAGGTAATAAATATTGAGGCTCATTATGACATTTTATTCATTTCGAACGATTTGACTACTGACTGAGTGTAGTAGTCAGTAAACCAGGCTTTTAAGCTGAATATTGTGAGCTTAAATTCCACTTAGAACCAATATTTACGCGATGAGCTTGATTCTATTTATATTCTAAGTTAGGGTATAAAGTTATCTGTACAACAGTATATTTGTTTATAAGTTATCTAAGATCGGACGGCCGCTTGTATGTTATCCCAAGTTATTATGATCTTTAATCCACACAATGTTAATATGCATTTATGTTAATTTTTTATTACTTACTGTTGAAATATTCGAACCCAACCCAAATGTGATTAGTACATTGGGTAGGGTAACTAAAATGATTTGTGCCGGAATTAAAACAATTTTTGAACCAATCAATTAATGATTGTTAGAAGTGGTTTTCACCGAATCCAACACATCCAGCCAGTCTTCATTTCCGTCCATTGTTTCATTTAAAACTGCAACCTCCATTCGCCCTGGTTGACCCGAATAGGTGGCCGTACGTCGCTGATTTTGCATAATTAAAACCGTCTACAGTTCTTTTAATGGAACCTTTAGCTCTGCTCACTTCGCGGAAGGGCAGTAGACGCGTGCTTTTTTGAAGTTTCTTTTTTGTAACGTCACTCAAAGGCGGCTTGGCTTGTTCACGATTTTCATTCTGATTTTTGCCGCTAGGCTAAAGGTCCGCTCGATGACAATGGAACTCGCATTTCCATTTCGTTATTGAGAATCCGTTTTTTCTAAAAGCTTGTCGGCAATTTTTATGAACTTTGAAATTGGCATATTCTAAATCAGTTTCGCGTACACACATTTTTTTACATTTTATTTGCATAGATAATCGTAACTAATTTACGTATATATTTCAGTTTTCTACAGTGTAATGTGTTCCAGTACCGGTTTAATAGCATCGTAATATCTATTCTAATATACGCTTTGTATGTCAAAATATTAGTTTGATCAGTGTCATTGAATAAGTAGTTCCTATTTTTGCATGTTTATCTTACCTTCCTATCACAATTTGGAGCGTAACATCTTAACTTCTGACTATTTGTAACACTGCTATTCTCTCTTTGTCTACAAATTCAAGTTGGCTCATAAAAAACCTACCGATTTTATATTTCAGATTTAAAAAAATATCAAATTAGGCAAATTAAACAATAATTTTCCACTTAAAAAAGAATTAAAAATTTCACAGCTATATACCGAACAAAAAAGTAAGTTTTAAACTCAGCGATATTAGCGTAAAACTCCGTGAAAACGTCTAAACAACGAGGGCGAGGATTATAAATTTAAAATGTTCGTTCGTTCAATTAATCATCTTCTAGTGAACTGAAGGCTGTAAGTAGAGTCCAGCACGTACCTATACCTACACGAATTTTGCGCACAATTTGAATCTTATCAGTAGTCACAGAGAATCTAAATGGGAGAATCAGAATACACCAATAATATTGCTATGCCTTCTGTAGCATACTGAAAAGGTTGATGCAACCTTCACTGAATCTTAGAAATGCAATAAAGTACGGACAGTTATATGGTTCTAATTGTTGTATCAACTGATCCTGCGGTGATTATAATTATTTATTACAACAAATCCACTGTTTTAGCATTCATTCTGTCGTCATTTAGAAACGTACAGCCTGCCACACCCCTACTTGACTACCATACATTGTAGTAGCTTTCCTAAAATCATGTAAAACTGTGAAACGCTACAATTTCCTTATATTTGTTTTTATTATAATTTAAACAATAATTTAATCGGTGTGTATAGAACAATAGATAATTTATTTTAATGCCAAAAACTTATACATCTTAAATTGAATGTTGCACAAGTTTTCCATTTATTTATATCTGTTGTACATATGTGGAAAGAACATATTTTCCGACAATGATTCTGTTATACTAATTTTCTTGAACAGACTTAATTAAGATGGAACGTGTTGTGGTTTAAATTTAAATATTTATTCGTGAGAAAAAAAGAACTTGATTCAAAGCTAAGAGAATTGAGCACCCTTGTTTTCAAGTAAAGTGTTTAGAGAGTCGAATCGTTAGCAATTCTATGAGGCTTCAGAGGCTTTCGCGGCGAGTGGCAACTTCTATCTGATATCTCGTCGAGCTTTGTAATATAATCTTCCTTGGAAACAAATGGGTTCCTTCAGTTGAAGAAACCTGACGCTATATAGTCGCATATACATGTATATGTATATGGTATTCTAATCAACATCCTTATATACCTAACTTATGGTGTTCCCGAACCTGCTAAGGTATTAACTCAGATTATCCACGTTTTCTGCTTCTCTGTCTTCCCATCACTCTATCTAAGTGAGATTACAACCATTGTACTGTTAGTTAACGGTTACATGGATGCAAGGTTGATACTTCCGCAGACGAATCCGGTCCAAGGTTTGTACCATGTTATATATTTAACTATTTGACCCCTTTGTATTTATCGATATACGAATAGTAACTTTTCACTATAGTGGCCAACTATATATTGAGCCTATTGTACCCCCTAAGTTTAAATATCACTTGCTAACGGTGAAGGAAAACATCGTGAGGAAACCTGCACACCTTAGAATTTATAAAAAAA
>DWME01008200.1:0-11916 GCA_018244795.1 Parelbella ahira ahira
AATGTATTAAAGGAAATGACACTAACTTACTTAAAATATATTTCTAAATCTACCCCTAAGAAGGAGAAGAGAGGTAAATTTAAGGGGGTGTCTTTGCCAGCTGGAACGAATTTGCTGAATGATATTATATTTTGCCGTATTAATAAAAAATGCTATAAACTAAACTGAATAAAAATTTAAATAGGTCGTTCTTATTTATAATTTTATGAACATTTAAGATATTTAAGTCATATTATAGTTGATCAAGCGACACTAATATATATTTAGTCAGTCCTTCACTTTAATATTTTAATCCAATACCTTAGTTCACTGCCTGTAACTTCGCTACTAGTTTAATGTCAAACTTTACATGTGCTCTGTGAATTATTAGATGTTCTGGGAGAATATACACGTTACAACGCAACCTTTATTCGGATTTTTACTCTATGGTTCTCTGGCTTCGTTGCTGTGGAAACGCACAAAGAAATACATAATATACAGTATTTCTGAACAAGGAAATAAAATATAGTACTGATGTCTGCTCGCCTGCAAAATGAAAATATTTGCGACAGAACGAAATTAACATTTCTGTAAATGTTAAAAGTATCAATTATAATTTTAATGTTAGTTTCACTATTTTCGATTAAAAATGCTGACTTTGAAACTGGTTAAGGTGCGCAATTGCAAATAAAATAATAACGATTTTATATTTGTATTGAAATAATTTTTTGTTTTTTGATTCACTTAAATATACTAAACATTCGTTGATATATTTGATCGTTGAGGGAAAGATCAGAATGTAACCGGACTGAGATTGGTAGTGTGGATTGACCCTTTTAAGGTTGAGCCCACCGCTGTCAGTAGGTGAGTGAAAAGTTGACGGCATTAAAGTTTTATTACAAGCACATGTTACGTGTAGGCGATTGGTTTGAACTGGATCAAATGTTATCTAACATACGAGGTGATCATTTCTGTGATTTCTTACACTTAGCCATACGTGGGCAGTCGCTATTTGTTTCTCCAATTTATCTGTTCGTGTCACGAGCTTGTTTTTGTTTTTTTGCTTTTGCATAACTTGAACAAAATATGTACTAATTGTATGTTGACATTTTTATGTTTTAGTTTTAGTAAAAAATTAAAAATATTTAGAACGAAAATCATCAGCTAAAAGTGTTATTCGACGAGCTTTTGTAGGAGCAAAATGAAATCCGTCCACAGAACTATTTACACGAAGCATATAATAAGTACTCGGCTAAGTGCTTTGACCACCCCCTCGCTCTGAGTCGTGAGACATTCGTGTGTGCATCCATCAGGAAGGATTGATCCCATTCAGCGGGTGACAATGAATGACGCTGTTTGCGGACACCGGGCGAGGCGCTAACTCGCGACATCTGAGCGATTAGCGACCACATGACGACTTAACTGTAAACATCGTTACCATTACCACTCCATCGTCTTTGCAGTTGTTGGTATTGTTAATTTGAACTTTATATCGTTGTAATAAGAAATATCCAGCGGCAATTATAATGTGGCTGGTCGTTTGTCAACGCCAGACTAGATCGCTCTGTCACTGTATGAAAGCAAACACTTTTAAAAAGTTGATGTGACGATGAGCAGTGTTGGCGTAAGGTTTTAGTGGGCGCATCATGAATGTTGGCGGGTTCTAGGTTTGTTGTATTACAAATTGGGCCTGAGACGTTCTCGCTGTTGTTGTTGAATACGTTATGCTTTTAGAAAGTGCTGTGTAAAGCCCCGCTGGTTTATGAAACGGTTGTATTTACGCGATGAAATTACTTTGTATTATGACAGTTTGGATTTTTTTTTATATTTCTAACATTAATCTTTTATATAAACATGATACGACGATAATTTTATTGTATTATTGTCTCCTAAAATGTTTGCTTGGGATGCATTTAATTAGCTTGTAGGAAATCGCTATTTAAGCGATAAGGCCGCCTATTCCATACTAGTTTTTTTCCTAAAATATTTTTATTTCTTTTGTGTTTTAATGTTTAATAAAGTACGTCATACATACATATAGAAATGTGCATAATGTGAGATATATTTTACTACGCACATATATTTTCCCCCGGCTTAAACTAAACATCATCCTTTAAATATGAACCTGTATGTGTAACGTAAAAATGAGGGTAAAATAATCAAATTATAAAATATAGCGTAAAAGGCAGGCAACATAGAATTGTTTTAACGCCCAGCGCAGTTTACATCCGTAATGGGCGCGCGATGCGTTAATTGGTGAACTTTTACACACGACGCGTTGTTCAAACGCAGTGACTATGTTAGGTGACAGAAGGGCCTCTCTGTTCGAAGTAATACGGGTAGTATAACCTTTCTTAGAAGACAGGACCAACTGGCGAGACTCTATTAAGAGATTGCTGATGCAGTAGTCACGATCTTCTGCAGTGAAAAAATCACGAAGAAGTGGATAAGCTTTCTGTAAACTATAAATATAATAAGTCGATAAATGTGTTTTCTTTATAAAATAGTTTCGTTTATTCATTCTTCTCTTCAAATTGTTCTTCTCGAACTGCGACCACGCGATTTCTTGTTATAAAGAGTTGTTGTAAAGTTGCTGCGGTTTTTAAATCCAATGGTATTCGTACATTCGGCATTTATAAGCATTTGGGAGATGCTCGGAGTGTGGTGAAAATACGATTTACCTACTGGCAAACCTACATATTTGATAATCAACTATATCAAAATCACAAGCGCTTCGTTGCACATCCGTTGCGTTCGATATTTATCAAACCAAACACTCTTAGTATTATATGTCAAAATAGAATTTTTTATGTTACCGTCACCTGTAATTCTCTTCAATATCAGAGAATTTACCAATATGTTGCTTGCCCTAAAATATTTTTTTATCACTACCGTTTAATTAACCATTTCGATTTTACCAATGTTGTACCAGAACATGTAGACGTGTTGTGCCTAATGCCGCTTCTGCGTTATGCTGGCTCGGCACTGGTTAGCGACGCCCCTCTAACTACACCGCAAACAGCCCGCGACAGGGCATCGCACTCCCGCTGAGTGAACTAGTTCTGTCAACTTCTGCCCCATACTGTTTAGGGGTGTCAGATTGATTCTTATGTTATCCTTCACCGCTTCTCCTCTCATACTTTGATTTTTTTTAATCGTTCAATTCTATAAATAAAAGTTAGGCAAAATGTCTTCATTAGATGCCTACTACTTAGTCGGGAAAAAATTGTCAAATGTTTCGGATAAAGTTGTTGACAACTATGTAAGCACGTATATAGTGTAGATGTATGTATGTAGCTCGTGTACGTTGACCGTATGTTTAGTATATTTTCTTATGAATTTAATAAAAAAATCTGTCGTTTTACTTATGAATGCTAAAATTTTATACACATTTTATAAATCATCAAACAATATCGAGGATATGTCATTTCTTGGTATACGTGGCTCTGTAAAATAATGCACATTAATGTTATTATTATATCATCACGCCAGGTACCTTATGCGACAGGCTGAAAGCACGAAATGTATTGTGTAATTAACATTATTAATTTGTTTGACTTTAAATTATATTTTAGGACACATTCAGCTGAGCGAATTTACGATGTATCTAGGTCAAAAGCCAATGTTTTTGTAATGTCAGGCCTGTACTTACCCTGAAATAATCTGTCGTGGAGGCAGTTATGACTTCGAAAATAGAAGAGATGATTCGCCGATTTGCTACCCAACATTAATTATAACAAATCGGTGTTTCGCTCGCAGCCGCTACCGCACAGAGTATGTTTAGGACATTTGCAGAGAGTCCGACTTTAAAGTAGATTTGTAGAGGACGGAAAGCTCTGTATTTATATTACTCTTTATAATTTACATTCTTCATTAAGAACAATGCTATTGATTATGTATTTTCGTGATTAAAATTTAAATCATATTTGTTGCTTAAATTGTAATTAAAAATTTATTATTTACCAAATATATAATTTAACCGTTATTTAATACGTATGATGCAATAGATCTTATAAGTATAGGTTTTTTTTAAACATGCTAAATTATATTTAATCGAATCTATTATAATATAAGGTAGACGTCTAACTGGTAGTTAAATTTACCATCGCAATTCAAATTCTTAAACACTGCCATAACCGACATACCAAATAAAATTATCAAAATAATGTTATAGGTAGCAAATTATATGTATTGTATCAGCCAGTAAAATCAATTACATTTGGAATAGAATGCAAATATCTACAATCTTAAAAAAAGTAGCATCATGCCTGTAAACCCCGAAGAGGTAGGCAAGGGAGTATAGTACGCTCCTACGTTTCACCAGTTAAGTTTACCTCCCACGGAACAGGTAATAATCTAAAAAAGCTAATGATAATCTTTAGTAGACTATAATAAGCTTTATCGGAAACTTCACGACATTTTGTCGCAAAGTTTTCATTGGTACTAACCGCGCACTGAAAATATTATCCATATTATAATTCCCAGTACCTTTACTTTCGAACTCTACGTGAAAAAGAAAGTAGAGTATATAAATCGTCGTGTAGTTAACCCGTAAACAGTTGATGTAGTATATTTAAGAGTCCGCTGGTGCCAACACATTGCTGCCCTTGATCACGTCGTACGCACATCTCAATCTCATTCCCTTGATGACACGATTGAATGTGTAATTTAAACTTGACATGCGTTAATAAAAAGAGAGCGCGTAAAATTTCATTTAATTTTATATCATATTTTGATTGACTTTTAAGTATTTGTAACGTGAATCCGATTTATAAGGCTCCAGAAGAGTAAATAGGAAACTTTTATTATTGGATAATTTCTCATTAAAATTTTGATAAGTATTTTTTTACTGACTGAAATAAAAATATATCGTCGTCATCAATAAAAGTGAATATCTATGTGTTATAAGAGTTAAGGCTGTAGTGTGTGTGTTAAAGTAAAATCTATAAAAATGTTATGAAAATAGACTCACCACCTATTCTATGGGACGTAAACGTAACTGGTGAAACGTGGGAGTGTTATATACTCCTCTGCCTAGCCCTCCGGGGATTACAGGCGTAATGTCACGTTTGTAACAATGTTCTAATCTGTATTGCATAATTATCCAGGAATCTAGTATTTAATATTGTATGGTAAATGTGTATATACCTACATATGTAGGTACATCGTATATAGAACATGTACTACTGTGATTGATACATGTTTTTATTATTTACCAGATAACAGGACTGCATAATGAATGAACCACATTTGTTTCAAGTCGATATATTTTTCTTCTTTCGTTCCCATTCGTAAATTCATGGTACATTCACAAGGTAACGATGTTTTTGTACTGTATTCTACAACCGTAATACTGTTATTACAAGGTAACTGAAATTGTATAATCCAATAACAAACAATTGTATCCAATTAAACATTCAATTAGAATCATTCGTGTTCAATTAAAATAAAAGCTTTAGTGTATCTATTGACGGTAGTATTCAATCATTCTAATATACGCCTGTCCATCATTAGGGCACTTCCTCTCTTCGCTTATCCGCGTCTCACACCAGATGGTGCTTTGAAGAATTATAAATTGACATACAACTTATCACAGTTAATTTATTCGTCTGGATAGACAGAGGTTTGTCGCTAGTTTGGCAATATTCCATTGACACACCTCTCAAACAAATATCGTCTCTATACAGGTGCAACAAAGTTCATTTAGCAATAACAAAGATAATTGTTACATTTTCTTAGATCACTAAAACGTTTCTGTCACTAAGATACACTTAAATTGAAGCCAAAATAAACTGAACTTCTTCAATACGTATTTCGTAACTGTACTTCTGTTGGACAGTAATCATTGGGCAAATATTTGTGGCCAAGACCTCATGAGTCAAGCGCCAAATTGATAAGTGTTAAAATATATTTTAAATAGATTTTTATGGATATCACACCTTTAATACGCGTGGGAGTTTAACATCACGGTGTTTATTATGTGTCTTATTACTATCTAGTTTCGTGATATAAGATATTTCTTTTCATAAATAATTTATCATATTATTAGTATTTGCATAAGATTTTAGCGTGACATTAGTGCCATACTTATATTTAATTTTGACATGAATTTTATTATGATTTACAACCGTGACGTCTATTAACATTGATGATTAAGTGAAATTCTTTGATTATGATAAATGTGTTTTTAAATATTTCAGCTCATTGATAATATCGAGTTAATAATATTCTCAAATGCAATTATTTTTCTGTAAAACATCTGTGATAATATTTTAGATAAATACAATAACTTTTCAGAAATACTACAGTTTTGATGAACGCTTATTAACTACTACATTCATTGATTAACTTTCTCATAAGCTTTTGAACCGAAGCACAGCATTAACTCTTGTACATATTTATGTACAGAGCCTTTAAACGGCAAACAACAGCCTATTTCACGATCGGACAATAAAGATAAATCCTTGCGCGGCCACAAATTATGTGACTGGAGTCCTTAAGACGCGTACGACGAACGTCGCTAGGTGTCACCGCGCACGCATTCAGCCGCCAGTCGGAGTCGATTGATTCAGCTAATGTAAGCGCTGGTAATGATGATTCAACTCGACCGTTCCACGGATTTGTTTTATCGACTTTGTTATCGGTTTTTGAATTCCGATTCTCTAGAATCGCTACGTCCTTATGTCTGCACGGGTTGTAATCTTTGGTACATGAATCTCAAGTTCTAATTAAACTAATGTTAATGATGATTCAACTCAACTGTTCCACAGCTTTGTTTCGTCAACTTTACTATAGGTTTTTGAATTCCGATTTTCTGAAATCGGTACATACATATATTTATTTGAGTTGAGACTTAAGTGTTAGTTCATGTATCCAAAGTTTTAAATGAAATAATGTTAATAACGATTCAATTCCACAGATTGGTTTTATCGACTTTGTTATCGGTTTTTGAATTCCGATTCTCTGGAATCGCTACGTCCTTATGTCTTCACGGGTCGTGATCGGTGGTACATGTATCGCAAGTTATAATTAAAATAATATTAATGATGATTTAAAATCGAATTAGTATTGCAAATTTACATAAATCAACCGAAAAGAGTTATTATAAACGTATAATGTATCTATGAAGTGCAAAAGAAATGCAACGCGTCAGTTGTTGGCACCTTTCATCGATATGCAACAAAGTGTCTGCTCAAATCGCGTTCGGTAAGACATCTGCGATGTGTTTAAGAAGCTGCGGAATTGTAAACCTTTTTACGTTACAATAAAGATGACGACACACTTGGGAGCAGAACGCCCTAACCGAATTCCTGTGATGAAACTTACCTAACCCGACGTAAACATTTGCCTATGGGGTTAATAAAATCATTTCGGACGGCGAGCACCCGGCGTGTTGTGGCCGTAACTCACCGCCAGCCCGACATTTAATGTTGTACTCCCGTTTTACAGTAGTTGTAAAACCGCGAAGGTCGATCACTAGTTGTTTATATTAATTGAGTTCTTGATAAACGCTTACGTGTACTCGGTTGGAAGGCGTGCATCAGATTAACTGAAATTTCGGTCAGATAGTATACATATGTCGGTGTGTCTATAAAATATCTTTATGTATGCTTCAGCGTTCATTTATTTTGTTGGAACAAATCAACGCTGATGCTTTAAAGAATTTCTAGAAATTTCTCGATGAACACCAAGATTGCATTTAATTATATAGAAAATCGATTTGTTACTAATTAATTATGATAATAACGGTAAAACAATGTATTATTTACTAATAAGTAATGTTATTAGCCTGCCTCGCTGGTCGCGTGGTTGCAAGCGCGACTGCCGATGGGGAGGTCCTGGGTTCAAATTCCGGGTCGGATGCTATTGGATTTTTCTAATTTAGAATTTCCAGTAGTGACTCGGAGTCTGGAATAGTGCCCGGTGTATGGCAATAGGCTCAACACCTATTCCACGGGACTTATACGTAACTGGTGTACCCTGGGAGTATACTACATTCCTCTGCCTACCCCCTCGGGGATTATAGGCGTAAAGTTACGTTTTTTTGAGCAATGTTATTGCTACTCATCGTTATGTTAACATCATGTCTATATCTCATGGAAGAGGAGATACAAATTAATATTAATAATACTTGTTTTGATATACCAACAATATATTTATTAAAAACTCAATATTATTTACATTAATTAAGAACGCTTTATATTGAATAAAATAAAAAATATTTTAAATTATGGCAGTTAAAATTGGTATAATTCCTTAAATTATATAATGAGTTCCACTTGATTCGAGTTTTTATTCCAGACACGGTGCAGAAAAGGCCTGTTTGCAATCAGAGCAACCTTATACTTCCGCTGGTGATTGAACGATGAATGAATGGGACCAATTCAATGAATGTCAAGTGATGTACATGAGTGAGATGAAAAGCAAATAAAAATACGGAAAATATATTTCATTGTCTGTCTCAGATTTATCTTTATTCGCAAAAATGAATGATGTGAACTAATAAAAGTGATTTATTAATTACCTTAATAAATGTTGTTTTGTTAATTGATAAATTATATGAATGACCAAAGATTATCCATTTATATATTTTTGCCTACTCCTGATTCTACATTTTATATCATAAGTCTACGATACGATGTCTTGAACCAAGCTGCGACTTCAAAAGAGGTGTTATTAAACAAATCGTATGGAAAGTTACTTTATAAAATACGTACCGTTTTTACTTCGATGAATTTATTCTTCATTAACACAAATAAATTCGACAGTAACCTTATTAAATAAATCGTAGCTCAACAGGATAAACATCTGTTAATGTAGTTGTTAATTATTTATGAATATGAATTTTTATTGAAATAATAATGATTTTTTGTTTTTTCGTTTAATTCCAATGAAGAAATATAATTTATAAGAGTCCGCCTCTGATGAATGGAAACAATCAACATCTAATGCTCGCATCCGCTGCTCATTCAATTCCCACTAATCCAATTACACATATATTCAGCTATTATCCAATCATTAGTTTTCGGGCGCGATCGATCTGTATCGATGTAGACGGTTCCCAGTAAAGTGTTCAGACACGTCTAAATTTATTCGAACTAGCTTCGCACTCGGCTGACAATGAACTCTTGTCGAGTAAACAGAACATCATTCAACGCGACCTGGCGCTCGTCTATCGACTTCTCAGCGGCGGATCGTAAATCGATATTTACCGGTTAGCACAACACTAGTAGTAGTAAGTGAGTTTTTACGACCGCCCGTAATTAGAGAACTTTCGGATTTTGAATTTAGAATGCCAGTTGAACGAGTTGTTGAATGATTTCCGTTTTGCTGATGGACTTATTACTTATTATTGCTAAAATTGTTTTTAACAAGTATTACGAGACCGTTGGATGTTTGTTTTAATTAAAAATCGTACCGAAATCCCACCATAGTAACATTTTAATTAATGTTAAAAACAACTTCGGTTTTTATTCATTGTTTTTTTTAGTCATGAAATTCATTGTTTCCGTGTTACTGTGGTAGCTAAATAGATATGTATATGTATAACTAAACCTTTACTGTAAAGGAACTATAAAACAAGACATGAGTACAGTATCAAATTGAATCTGAGCTAATATTCTAAAAATTACCCTTATAAGTTTTAGAATCTTTGAAAATTAAACTAGAGCACATTGTATTATAAAACTATTCCATTACAAATTCAAAACTAATAATACTTCACACGGAAGCTAGGGAAAAAAGGACCGAATCTAGACTGAACCAGCTTAGATTCTAATATACTCGTCAACACATATGTATTTAGTACCGCGCTAACCATTGCTCGAGTTAACAGGTGTGAGAAATTTAGTGCACATAATTTACTCTTTTTACTTACTTTAATTTACTTTTTTACTCTCAATGTATTTTATTTTTGATTGATAACAAATTTATAGACTGAGTCACAGGTAACCGCATTAAATCACTTCATTATTTGTTAGTAACGTCATGTTGCTGTTTAGGAATTTCCTTTATCACAAATTTTAGGTTTAGTCGGACATAGTGAAAGGGAGGATGTATTAAACAAAATCAATGAAATATTTTTCTAATCGAAAAACGTTTTACTAAGACTAGACTAGGAATCTGCTTTGTTATAGAGCGTTTAACTTCTAGAATTGGAATTGTGTAATATACCTACATATTATAATATCAGCACGCTAGGTTCCTTATTTTCGGGAAAGGCAGAGAGCACTATGTGCCAAATATTGGGTTGGGAAGGCTGGAAAAGTCAAAATGTACTAATACCTGAAAAAAAAAATTAACAAAGTAAATAAAAATACTCTTGTTGCAGGGCGTCTGGCAGCGCAGTGATCCTTGACCCTCGCATGGTGTGCAAGAAGAACCGGCGGACCAAGGGCCGTTTGGCGCAGATCTGCAGAAACGAGACTGGCTTGCTGAAGGAGATCAGCCGCGGAGTCACCCTGGGTGCCACTGAGTGCGCGCATCAGTTCAGGAACCGTCGCTGGAATTGTACCACGCAGAGACGCAGCATGAGAAAAATACTTGTGAGGGGTGAGAATAAAAATTAGATGATTTAATAAAATAATACATGAAACGTGACTTCACGCCTGTAATCACTGAAGGGGTATGCAGAGGAGTGTAGTACACCCCCACGTATCACCAGTTCCGTTTAAGTCTCATAGAATAGGTGGAGAGCCTGTTGCCATACCCGGGCACGGATCCCGACTCCGAGTCACTACTAGAAATTCTAATTTAGAAAATTCCATTAGTACCTGTGTGTGATTTTTAAAAATAATAATGGCGTCTTCGGCCGGGCTAAATAATTTTTTTTAATAAAATTTCTAAAACAATTGCTTAATCATTATATGAGCGTAAAATTATTTCTAAACAAAATCAAAAGAAATTCAGGTGTGCAAGGAATTGACATTTCGTACTTCTACCCCGCAATCCCTATAAGTAGTCTGTAATAATAATAAACCACTCGACATCAGGAGTCGCGTCAAACAACACATTACGAACACGTAGCTTGCGTGGCGGGGACACGTTAGGTTATCATCCATCATCACGAAACACATATAAAAATGTTGAAAAACACTTACACGATCTGATTAGCGACACTTTCGATGTTTCGTTACTTGATAACGCTCTGTTACATAGACAGAAACGAAAAATATTTATCGTTTCTTATTCCATAAATGGGTTGTTGTATACACGTGACATGTTGGAACGAAATGTTGGAATTTGCAATAATACCAGCAATGGTTGGAAAGGATTCTGTTTTACAACGGCACAATTAGGAATATTGTCATTAAATGATAGTTTATACGATAATGATATAGGATGTTGAGAGCATTTATTTGTTTATTCTGGACCGCCTCTCGTCAAGTTGTTGCAAGTGCGAGTACTGATGGAGAGGGCCTGAGTTCTATACCCGAATCGGTTAGTGTTGCGTTTTGCTAACTTAAATTCCTTGTTGTAGGTCAGAGTACGGATTTGTGCCCGCTGTATGGCAATAAGCGCACCCCCTATTCCATATTAGGACGTATAATATCACAGGTGGATCGTGGAAGTGTTCTGCATTCCTCTACCTACCTCTTCGGGACATATGGAGTGATGTCATTCATTTATTTATTCTTGTGTAGCACTTTAAACTGGTAGATGTAATGTATACTTAATTACTTAATACCTGATGATACTCTTCGGTAATCCCCGAAGGGGTAGGCAGAAAAGTGTAGTACACTCCTTGATTTCACCAGTTACGTGTAAGTCCCATGGAATAGGTGATGACCCTGCCATACACCAGGCACACTTTCAGACTCCGAGTCACTACTAGAAATTCTAAATTAGAAAAATTCAATACTTCCCGACCCGAGTATTGAACCCAGGACTTCTCGATCGGCAGTCACGCTTGCAACCACTCGACCAACGAGGCAGGCA
>DWME01008201.1:0-11915 GCA_018244795.1 Parelbella ahira ahira
CATTTACATAAGTAGTCAATAGGTTCACCACCTATTATTCCATGGGACTTAAACGTAACTGGTGATACGTGGGAGTGTACTATACCTACACCTCTGCCTACCCCTCCGTAAATTATAGGCGCGATGTTACGTTGTGCTATATCTGTTATTTCTTAGTCTTCAGATTACATAATATTTTGTACAAAAATTTGCAAATGAGTGAGCAGGTTTGATTTTAAGAAAATGATTCCTCCAACTGCAGTAGAACTAAAATTGTTATTCAGGTTATGAACCGAGATGTTTGTACACTTGAGAGCAGAATTTCAGTGGCTTACGTTCTGTATGTAAGGCTCTTAATCTGATTAAGCCAACTAAAGCTAAGAATCCCATCCCTGAAGTCCTCTATAAGGTCGGTTGCTGAAGCATCGTATATGGACGGCAGCGACCACTTGCGACTGCAGTCTGTTCGATTGCTTCTTGCCTAAAAAATCGCAGTCGATCCAGCTTCAGTGCAATAGAAATTCCAAAGAGGAATTTAGGTAAACAAAATAATAAACGTAAAAACGTAACATCGCGCCTGTAATTCCCGAAGGGGTGGGCAGAGGGGTGTACTACACCCCACGTTTCACCAGCTACGTTTAAGTCTCATGGAATAGATGGTGAGCCTATTGCCATACACCAGGCACTGATCCAGACTCCGAGTCACTACTAGAAATTCTAAATTATAAAATTCCAATAGTACCCGACCCGGGATTTGAATCCAGGACCTCCCGATCAGCAGTCGCGCTTGCAACCGCTCGACCAACGAGGAGGTCACAGTAATAAAAACATGTCATAAGAATATAAATATCTTAATAAACATTTATAAGGCCAATCATTTGTGAATAAGAATCTAAAACGACTTGCTTATCGTATAAATAATTGTTATGGCCACAAATAAAAAGGAAACTTTGTGGTTTAAAACAGAACTTTACAGCTTGATTCGATAGCAGTTAATTCGCTCCTTGCATTTGGCACGAAATTTTATGCCGGTATTTAATTATGTTCTATGAAAAAGCACTGCATTGTTATGAAAACTTTTCTCTACCGGCGGACATTGATTATTTCAACAACAATTTGTGTAGCGATAAATGTGAAATTGATGTACTGAAATTAATGTTTACATTTGTCTACCTGTGTAATATTGTTAAAAATATAGCTGAATATATAAAAAATATAGCTGAATATATAAATACATCTGAAAATGAAAAATTGGCAATATGTAAACATATTTTGATTTTTATTTTTATAGATATTTTTAAAATTACCGTACATTAAATTTTGTGTAGATCTAAAGTGTGTAGTTTATAATAGATATCCGCATGTAAGGAACGCTTTTCAACCTAACCAAATTCAACCCTGGCTACCTGAGGACCTGAGAAGGTGCTTTAGATCCATACTTGAGTGTTAATTAAATACACAAAGTCAAAACCTATCAGATAAAATATTTACAAAAATCTTTCAGCATTTATTCATCGAGCGAAAATGAGCTGATGTCACATAGCCATCAGATCTTCGTCTGTCACTAGGCTGCAGAAACAACTATTGGGTCGCAGATGTAAATCGTGACATGATAACTCGACGTGCTGCCGCGGCGCCGACGCTATGTTTTGCATATACTCCGCACGAGCCAATATCACATTTGTTGCGTGACAAGCTTACACCTACATTTCTTCATATTTCACTTCCGTGCAGCGCATGCGGCTGCGGCTTGCGGCGTACGACATACGCGGCTGTATGCCATAATAATGCGAATCGATTCACTATGAAAAATATTTTATTATTTATTATAATGTGTTTGAATCTATAGTTTATTACCATTTTGGTTGCCATTATACTGGCTCTTTGAACCTATCTTCGGTTCAGTTGGCGTATATGGAGCGGTCCCAAGATATTAGAATTTTAACCTAGTGTCTTAGTTCGACATTCATAATTCTCGTTACGTGTATTTTGTTCTTAACAAGAGTAAAAGAGTTTTATGTCTATAATTAAGAGTGATAAAACAAAATGGAGAAGTAATAAAATTGCGTTCATTTTGATGTCATATGTCAGTATTATCAGAGTATATATTTTTACAAAGTATTCTGAAGGTGAATGTACACCATCCGCTTCTTACCGATTCCTGCAGATATAGATGTATTATAGATACGACTCTTTAATTCACAGCATGAGGTTTACTTCAGTTAATACTAAATATACCATCAAAGTTAATTTACATGACACTAGATCATTCCATTTTGGGTATGCAAATGATTATCTTAGTGTATGTCGCACGTACCAAGGGGTAACTCCCAGTTACTTGCATGGCGAATTTCATTTAATGCGGCAAATCGGTATATGGAATCTGTGATTAGTGGGTTCGGTTTTGTACCTCCTTGACTAACCGGTAACAGTTGTGTACTGGTAAAGATGATTATCACTGAATGCCTTGTCATTTTGGTAACTAAGATATTATTCGTTGTTCAATCTAAAAAGTTTTGTTGAAGACGTTTTTTGATGAAAGTATTTGAATTTGATATCGTTAACATTTTTTCATAGGTAACAGTGTAAACTAGATTATAATATAATTTCATTTCTCTCGGTGATTCTGTATAATATATTAGTCGAATGTCAAGGTTAGCCGCAGAAAATTATACAGGTCCCTATTTAACACCGATAACTTGACAATAGCTGGGCACAGGCGAAAAATAATTTAATATCCTAATAACCTTTAATATCCTAATATCCTAACCTAATAACATTTGGAAAATTATTTCTTAAAAAAATTAGTATCAGCAATATCTTTCTTTATAACATTTGGTATCAGCAAAGTCTAACTTTCATAAAATTGGTATCAATGAGGGTGTTAAACTAAGAACGCTTTACTACTGATTAAAATCCACATAAAGCAAGGTCTACATTCTGGTTCCTGTATATTAAGAGACAGTTGCCACGTAATATATCTGGGGGTTCCGGCGTGTTCGATATCGGTATGCAAATTGGAACATTCTTCAGCACGCGCCTTTTCGAACTATTTAAATGCAAAGCATTTAGTACCTGGAAGATGGTGCAAAAGAAATTATTAATTGTCTGATTCGTATGTAAATGTATGTGGGACGTAATCTATGGACAGCACGGGCGTAGCACGAGCCCAGCACACGACTTTGCCACGAGTTTGATTTACATGTTTTCGTGCAGGAACTTTTTCTATGACGTCTCAGTTTATCGAGGTGTGAAAGACTAACATTTTGCTAGCTACTATAGTATATACTACTTTGGCATTGTATTTTAATATATTTCGTTAAAAAAGCGACATTTATTTTATTCTCTCTGCTTCTCTGTGCTATTTTGTCTAGTACTCATGCTGTTGTATCAAAATCAAAGTGTGTTAGAAATGTGTGAACTAAAATAATATAGATTCTATCTGCAGTAGTTTTAATTGTACGCCTACGTCCACTTATCTGGACGTTATTGTGAAAACAAGAACAAAAGGTATTCAGTAATATGCACGGTCGAGAGGAAACCGTGACGTGTTTTCAAGCAATGTTTTCAACGAACATGTCGCCACAATTAGGTTTTCAGTCCGCGCCGAGATGGGTATAGTTTCAAAGCGCGCTCTGCTACAATAAGATCGTATTGTCTACAATGCGAAAACTTTACTATTCAATTTACAACTGCCACGAATACGTTATAAACATTTATGTAAATTGAGCTCGCCCGAACAATTCCTCGGCCAAATTACGCGTACCACCGTCCAAATTATAAAAACCGTAACGGATCGATCGAGTGACTGTGTCTCTAAACAGTACACATTTGAATATTTTTTCAATCAATAACCGATATATGCAAATATTCGACAGAAAGCATTATTCGTACGCGGTGCGACAATGGCACGACCGTTATCGGAACAACTAAAAATTTCATCAAAGGTGCGCTAAATAATAATTGATCGGTACGCATTGTTGCGAATGATACACGGTCGGACCCCTTCGAGTATCGAGAGGTTGGGAGAATCCGAAAATTAACCAACGATGGCTCCAAATTTAATTTCACGATCCGATACCTGCTCTTCGCCGACAAAAGTTTTGGTAATCAAATTATGCAGCCCATGTCACTATTGTTATCTACTTGCATACATTTGAGGCGTTTCATTGTACATGCTTCGAAGGGTTCCGTGACTTGGTATAATAGGAGAAGTTCGAGATGCCTTTTGAATCAGCAACATTCGTGTGGGAAGAAGGGTTATTTCGATGATACTTATCAGATAATTGTTACCAATTGCATCTGGTGTTACCAACAACCTCCGCGTTGGATTAACTCACCACGATATTTTCGAAAAGAAAAACCATGTAGCTATTTATTGATTTTCCCGAGAACGTTAGTGTGAGAAACTCGATCGTCAAAGAGCGGCAATCAGTCGAAGTAACAAATCTTACCCTTAGTGGAAACAAGGCGAATATCGCATTACAAAAAGTTCGTTATGAAAAGGAACCGTTGCGGCAAGCAAAGGGTATGACAGCCAAAGGGTGATCCAATTTAGTAGAATTCTTCCAGTGGTAATGACATGGAGCACGGGCGTTGCATACTTTAGCGAGAAAAAAGGAATTTGAGACAGAAACGAACATTGATATGTAGATGTGATGGCACAGGTAGCGAAGGGTGTTATTGAAATTAGAGATACACATATGAAATTCGAGAATATCAAAGTGTTATCGACGCTGGGATGTGTCAGGCTCGCGGGACAGGTGGCGCGGAATAATGCACCGCGGCCATCTTAACGGTAAAATTACCGCATATAGCAAATATAGAACGGTAATGGGACTGGGATGGAATGGGTTTTAAAATTATTTCCAATTTTAATTGCGAAGCACCCGAACGAGCATCTGCGTTTAATAGCAATTTGGAAAAGTGAAATTACAGAAAGACGGATATATGTTATAATAGACTACTACCCTGAATATTACAATCATTTTAAATATGTTGATTTTTTAAAGAGACTGCAATTACATATTTCGACAGATACACTTAACATAACATAAAAAGCGTTTAAGGCAATAACCACCCGATTATTCATGTCGTATGAAGATGTTATACAATTTGAAGTGATCACACCTTTGCATATGAAAGGTCCACGTGTAGATTTGCATATCTTCCCAATTTGAGTTGTATACTCTATCAATTTATCTATGCTTTTTATTAGCATACATTGGATACCCTCATGGCACGAGACATCCATACGTTGGTACGTGTCATGTAAGATACAGTGGTATTTGCATAAGTACGGCACGAGGCTAATATTTTTGCATAGAAAGATAACATTTCTCCGAAGGTGTGCTTACATTACGGTATCAAAATGAAGGTCCCACTTCTCAGTTGAATTGGATATTCTCAGTTTATGTCTATTTGGCGGGTAAAAAAAATATTGCATAAAAAATTGTTCAATGGTATTAGTGATTTTTTATATGAATATGAATAATTGCATAGATTACTCTTCTATCTTCAAATTCTCAGTAGTAGCACTGTATTTCAACTTGTGTCTCTAAATAGCCTTATCCCCAATTCCATGGAGAGTATAACATCAATGTATCTGCCTAGCCCCTCGGGGATATACAGGCGTGATGCTATATAATGTTATTCATTTGTACACATGCTGTAGACAATTTAGTTACGTTGACGTTGACATTTAAGTAAGTACAACATTGTGCGTAGCTATTTCACAAAACGTGTTTTCGTTATGGATCTCATCAAAAGCACTCCTGTTCTGTAAATATTATAAAAGTACTCAGTATCTTGTAAATTTTATAATGTTATTATATCTACATGATTCGCATTTATTTTAAAAAAATATCATATTTCGGCTGCAACGATTGCTTTGAAAAAATACCTGGCAAGTTAACGTAAATTTGGCTATTTATGGATGAAAATTTGGTAAAACTAAAAGGCAACTTGGAGCATCGAATCGCCTGATACGTCAACACTATTTAAACGATATCCGCGAACATGCAATTAAAAAAAATATATTTATTGCGATCGCGCTGCAACAAAATTCGTTTGAAAATTCAAAAGAGCCAAAGAGAACAAGAAAATTTTGTTTAAAAACCGTAGCAATTTGTCAGTGTTCCATACCGGGCCGGGCTCAGTCAATAATAAAAAATTTTCAGCACTTTTTTCTCGTTTTCGGGTAATATTAAACACGCAAAGCTTCGTGGACTACCTTTGTGGAAGCCTGAATACGGTATACATTTCATTATTTACTTGTGACAGACTCGAACAACGCTGCAAGAACTATATTAATTGCCCATAAGTCGTGTTGCGACTTCATTTGCCATATTTGTCATTTTTATTCTCTGCACTTTGAAACAAATTGTAACTCGTTTGTCTTTTTACTTTGTAATACATATATATTAATTTCAAATTCATGCTGTTATGTAAAATATATTTTAAAACGTAATACGACGCCTGTAATCCCCGAAGTGGTAAGCTGAGGAGTGTATTACACTCCCATATTTCACCAGTTACGTTTACGTCTCATTGAATAATTAGTGGTGAGTCTGTTGCCATACATCGGGCACAGATGCAGATTTCGAGTGACTACTAGAAATTCTAAATTAAACAAATCCAGTAGTATCCGACCCGGTATTTGTACCCAGGTCTTCCCGATTGACAGTTGCGCTTGCAACCAGTCGACCAATGAGGCAGTCAGCAGAAATATATTGTATTTTTAATATTTTCATATTTTTAAACCATCTACTCCATAGTGGGATGTAAACCTTACTAGTGAAACATGGGAGTGTATTGCGCCTCTCTGCCTATCTCTTCGGGGATAATAGGCTTGATGTCAATTTTTTTAAATATCGCTAAACATTTTTATGAGTATATTCCCATTTCAATTTTTTCTCAATCGTTTAAAAAAAATGTCTTTGGAGACATCTATTTATACTTTTCGTTATGGTTATACTAAAATCTATCGCTAAAGAAAACGTTAAAAAAAGTTCAATCGTATGCGGAATATTTCAGAAAGATATGGAGCAGTATTATAACATATTCGACCTCTGACATTATCTGTATTCGAGTAATTTCTAATGGACGAATACTTGGAACACTTTATATGTAGGAAACCGGATTTTTGTCGTCACCTTTGTGATCTCTATATAATCTTGTAATAGAGTATAATGTAATATATTGTAAAATTACAGAAATCAGTTTTTTTGAACATGTAATGATCTATGAGTAATATATTTGATGTTTCCCAACAAGTCTTTTGTCCCCAAAAGACTTCAACTCACTGTGTCGATGGTTGCTTGGGGACGAAATTCGAGTGTCTTTTCGTCTATTGCTTATGATTGTAAATTTTAGGTTATCTAATTTTATATAATATGATAAGTTAGCGTATCACTGTAAAGTGTCCGGTAGAAAGCGCAGATGGGTCCTTAAATCTCCTTAACTCTCCTTGACCATCTGGATAATACATTCGGAACCAAATAATTCCGTAACCATATCAATATACATATTATAGTGTCGAAACACAATTTCCTTGAGAACCACATTCCAGACCAAAACTAGAGTTATGTATGGATTACAGCTACCTTATATGTAGATATATATACTTTGAAAATACATAGACAGAGGTATTAGAATTGTCTTCAAAGTCCATTGCCTCCTGACATATGCCTCGTCTGAAAACCTTTACCTCAAAATATCCTCGCCTGGAATGCGTGTAAGGGATCGCAAAGCACGACAACTCGAAATGAATATGCTGCTGTTCGTAGGAGGCCAGAGCATTTAGCTGTGCCTAAGTAGGCTGCGTTGTACCGCGATCTGCCAGGTTGTTCAACCCATAGCATTCGGAATCTTAACAGACCATGACTTTTTAGAATATCTCACGTTGTTATGCCCGCGTACTAGGACTTAATTCGATTTCAGAGCATGGGAGAGTTGGAATAGTCTTGTTTTTGTAACTTAGAAGATAAATGTTGGTAATGGAATGTAAGATGGCGTGGTTTTCTTCCACCTAATCTTTGGATGTTTTAAAGATAAGAAAAATAGGAACATTGGTACCTAGTCAAGAATAAAGTTAAAATCATTAAAACAATGCGACACAAAATCTTGAAGGAAATTCCGAACTTTTAAACATGTATTGGGCTTAGGCTTGGCTATTAAGATATTTGAGTGGGTGGTCCATGACATAACGTGGAAAGAATTTATCCTCATATTTGTTTGACTCAATTAATAAGTTACGTTATATTTGAAACGGCACGAGCGATTGTTTGGGAATCCTCCGATGTTTATGGCATTTCGAACGAGGCCTTCTACTCCAACTAGAATTAATCAAATCAAGTTACCCCAACCCACTACTTTCCGATATAATTAACACATACATGTACACTGGACAATACTCAAATGATCTTCGCTTGTGTGTGATAATGAACGATTATAGGAGACCTAGTTAGTTCGAGAACGGCTTTATTGGCGGCGCTGGGATTCCGATTGGAACCTTTTACCGTTATGATAAGGTCTATAATTTGAATGTTTGATTGGTTTATAATTCTTAACGGTCTGTTGTTAGTAGTGTGAGTCTTTATTTCTTGGTGTGGGTTGATGAGTCACATTTTTTTTGTTTTGTGGGTAAGGCGCGAGGGTGCCCGCGTGGGGTGGCGGTACCCCTTGCTTCCAACCCCATCTTATTAATCAGTGAAGTACCGGCCGTCTCTTCACATGTCTGTTCCATGCAAAACTAGCGTCTTATTGGAAAGTGAACGTGTTCGTTTGAAGGATGAAAGGCTTCAATTCTACCATCTTACGGGACAAGACAACCTTGTATAGATAGTTGTAGAAGATCTTATATGCCAGGAAGTTCCTATACTCTTAAATTTATGATTTTACATATAAATTTATTGCTTTATTGGTCACGTGGTTGTGTGACTGCTGATTGAGAGTTTCGGATTTGGATTCCCGGGACGGGTTTTATAGGATTTTTCTAACTTATAAATCTTGGTACTCGAAGACTGCACTTGTTCCTGGTATATGACAATAGACACACTCACCCACTATTCTATGTTGGGACGTAGACTTTACAAGTTGTATTATGGGAGTGTACCGCATCCTTGTGTACTCCTTCGTGGAATACAGGCGTGAAGACAAATAAAAATATCAAATAATCCCTATTACCTACTTATTTACAACTTAGTCTGGCCACTTCATAACAGACTTATTTGAGACTGTTACTCATGGTGCATAATATTAAAAAGATGATTCTTTCAAACTGGTCGTAACACATTAACAGCTAATGCAAGTTCTGTTACAATAAACATTTCAGTTATAGACGTCACAATATTAAATCTAAGCATGCACGTAGAACTAAACACACATAAATTTAAAATAAATGTTATACATATAAAAGCACACTAAAGTCCAATATCGAACCCAACAACACATGAACGCGGCTACTTTAAAAACTAATCACAAAACAACACGCCACAAATTAAATTTTAATGGGTCTCGTAACTGTCGAAACTTTGTCGTGTTCAAATGAATAATTATAGAAAATTATAACCGTCGTTTTATAGACGCCATTATTGTGTCAAGCGAGGTGTTCGCTTAGCCAGTTAGCCCCATGTAATTAAACCGGCGACCAAGTATCGACTAAACAATCAATACGCCTGATCTATAGAAAAGAACACAAAAGCTTGAGTAGATAACACCCCCAACGGTCTACCTCCCTCATTAATAATATAGAACCCCCTTTCACTCATTACGTATGTTGCGAATGCATATGTTATATTTAATAGTGGGATATGACAGCTCGTGTATTGTCTAAGATCTATGAATTAAATGTATTATATTATATACAAATATTGTGAGACCATTACCTAGCGCTCTTTGATCGTCTTAATCAAAGGGTTGACTATTTAATGCTAAGTTATACCTAATAATAAGTACGCAGTGAACTCTACCTTACAGATTAGTTTAAGATAGTCCAACAGAAAAACTCTACCAGTAGTGATTTGTTTTATTAAAAGGAATTTCTAAACAATCTATATGAGTTTATTTTGGTATATACATATATGTATGTGTCTATTTTGGTTAACGTTAAGATACTTATAACCTTTTTAAAGTTTTTTCTTGATCTGAGGATTATAATTGAATAATAAGATGAATAAGTTTCTAAAACTAAAAACAGTGTATGGGACACTTTAACATATATACGTAGAATCACGCCTGTAATCCACGTAGGGGTAGGCAGAGGAGTGTAGTACACTCCCACGGTTCAGCAGCTACGTTTTTAAGTCCCATGGAAATAGGTGGTGAGTCTATTGCCATACACCGGGCACCATTCCAGACTCCGAGTCACTACTAGATATCTAAACCAGAAAATCTAATAGCACCCGACCCGGGATTTGAACCCAGGACCTCCCGATCGGCAGTCGCGCTTGCAACCATCGGCAAACGAAGCAGTCAATATAACCTACAGTATTTAACCCTGCCGAGACTTCAATATCACTAAGGTTGTAGTATCGGTGTAGGCAGAGTGATATAACTATTTCTTTGTTACACGGCTAGCCATCGCGTGCGGCTGAGCTATTTCGATTGCTGAAATGTTAATCGCTGAAAGATTTTATTAAGGGCGACTCAGATTACTTAGAATTGAGTTAGAATTTAGCTCAGGTGAAAGGTCTTTATTAGCATTTGCAATCGCAAGTGGATTGTCTAAAGTTTTTACACATTTATTAACTACTTGTCTTGTTCTTTGGTTATACTGTTTGTGGAAGGACGGCTCGTCTAAAAATGTAGCAACGCATAAAAGGGCGCTTACGGCGCTTATATGGCGCTTTTTGTGTTATGTCTGTTTTCTGTGTGGACGAAATAAACGTTTTTCTATTCTATTCTATTCTATTCTTTAAAAGGATATATATGTGAATAATAAAATTCGCGATGATATTATACATTTGAGTTTGTATTTTTATCAAATAAGTATCATATTATGCCGACCTGAAATATATGTACATGCATTTTTATATATTTAGACCAGCACCTGTCTATATACATAATTGTGTTTATAATATAAAATGTGTTTTAATCAAATACATTATGCTTTGATATTAATATTAAAGGGGTCATCGACATTTATAAAAAAGTATTAGTCATACCTCAAATTGAAATCGTCGAGGACATGAGTATTAAATTCCTGCTATTTATTGCAAACAATCTCTAGTGCAGTAATAAGCATATCGTTACGCTGGGTTCTTTAGGGATTGACAAAGAACACCGAATGCGAAATATCTAATCCTTATAGACATGACATGCTTCTGCACATTCATCACTCTCTTCAGACATGCACGCCGATTCCGGAGAGTTCCGACTCCATCATCAGCCAGTATTTAACTCATTTGGTCACGAAAGATGCCTTACTTCTATCCGACACCAGCATACATCAACACTCGCATTGCATATCTGTTTTGTTTTTCTTTCATCAGCCATTCACTGTATATGTCAGTCTGTCGACCAGTGTTACATAGAATCGTTAAATAATCCGTTTTGAAAAACCGTATTATACTACAATATGTAGATATTTTTGGACGTAGTGTAGTGCAGTGTAATATGAGTAGGGCGGGTCGCGTGCGCGGGCGTGCGGCGTTGGGCAAGGTCAGGGCAACTATCAGATCAATGGTCAGCTGGGTTCGCGAAATGAATCGATCTCTTGCGTTTTGTTATGATAACTTGTGTTGTTTTCAGTAATACGCGCTATATATAGTGCATTTTAATACATTTTATGGTACATAGATCATAACTATTAATTACGACCAGTCTTATATTTTGCTTAAAACGTTTGATAATTTGTCGACGAACATTTTTATAGGTAAGTTAAGTTATTAATAAGTTTTTTGTACACCTGTAGTATATTTTTCTTGTTATATAGC